>CABHPQ010162354.1:0-49336 GCA_902168405.1 Peromyscus aztecus
CAAATGCCTCTCCAGGGCAAATGCCTCTAGTTTCTGGTCCTCACGCCTTATATACCTTTCTGCTTTCTACTGCCACTCCCTGGGATTGAAGGCTTGCTTTCTGAGATTAAAGGCGTGGGTCACCATGCTTGGGTGTATCCTTGAACACATGAATTTCTGCCTCCGGAATGCCAGGATTAAAGGCGTATGCTACCACTGCCTAACCTCTATGTTTAATATTGTGGCTGTTCTGTCTCTGACCCCAGATAAGTTTATTAAGGTACACAATATTTTGGGGAACACAATACCACCACAAGTAACCGTCTTATTAAATAAGAAACACAGAGCCAATGCAGAGATGAAAGCCCAAGAGGTCAGAGCTAAGAGCCTTACCCTTCACTGCTGCAGCTATCCTCTTCAGCCAAAAGACCTACTTCCTGTGTGTTTGTCTTTTTATAGACTTTCTGTTCTGCCTTCTCATTGGTTGTAAACCCAACCACATGACTGCCTCGTCATTGCCTGTCTGTACAGACCTCCAGGTCTTCTATGGTTGGTATTGAGATTAAAGGCATGTGTCTCCATGCTGGCTATATCCTTGAACACACAGAGTTCTGCCTAGCTCTGACTCCCAAGAGCTGGGATTAAAAGTGTACGCCACCAATGCCCTGCTCTGCTATGGCTTGCTATTAGCTCTGACCCCCAGGCAACTTTATTTATTAACATACAAATAAAATCACATTTCAGTACAAATAAAATATCACCATATTTCCCCTTTTCTATTTTAATAAAAGGAAAAAGGTTATAACTAACATAAGAAAAACTATATACAAAAGTACAATAACTATATACAATATATACAAGTAATAAATACCTAAACAATATCTAGTCCATTTGTATTTGACAAATTCAGAGAAAATAATTCCATTATCTGTCCTATTTTGGTAAGTCAGACTGGATCGGGAAGGAATTCTTGAATCGTTTAGTACAAACTGCTTGTGTTGAAGATGAGGAGGCTGAGTCTGAGTGAAGATGAATTATTTGTTGGTGGTTTGTGGAGTCATGGGCGCTAGCTGGGAAGGGTGCAGTGTGGGAGACGAGCAGGGTCTGGGCCAAAATGGCTGAGCTCTGTTGCTTACTAGTACGGAACTTGGGGGATGCTTCGCTGTTTCCAACTACAAGCATTACAAACATTCTTACTTACAAAGATGGGTTGTGAGAATTAGATGAAAAAACAATTCAGTGATGCCACATGCCTGTTGGGCGTTGGTGACAATGAGGATAAAGAGGCTGTTGACAGCAATGATGATGAAGACAATGATTGTCACAATGGTGATGGCGATTTCACGTACCTGCAGCCACAGCCTTAGGATATGGGAATGGAGGTGAATGAATCCTTAAAAGCCACTGGCCAGCTAGTCTAACTGAATCAATGAGCTCCAGGCTCAGTGAGAGACCCTGTCCCCAAAATTAAGGTAGAGAGTGATCAAGGAAGATGATGTCTGAAGTTGACTGAGCCCCCACATGCACGCACACATAGATGCACATTCATCAGGATGTACACATTCAATCTCTCTCTCTCTCTCTCTCTCTCTCTCTCTCTCTCTCTCTCTCTGTCTGTCTCTTATGTGTGACTCCATTTTGTCTTTATTAGAATGCTCTAACTTCTACAAATATCCATTGATTTGCATGTAAAATAGAGATGCCATCTCTATCACACACTACTTTTTAAATGAAGGTAATACATGTAGTTAAAGGATGTACCAAAATGCTTGGTTCAGGGATCAGGGCTCAGTTGCTGATCTACTTTCTAAGGCTGTGTAATATTCCATCTGTGGATGTACCACAGTTGATTCATCCATTCATTTACTGAACGATGTCTTTGGTTACTTCCAAGTTGGGCAATATAAACAAAGCTGCTAGAAACATCAATTGACAGGAAATGCAGGCTGTCATCATTGCTCTCTGAGCCCTGTTGACTATCTAGTCTCACATTACTTTGTGTTCTGCACTGCCCATCTATCTCTTGGCGACCAGTGAACGATCCCAGATAATGTCACACTGCAGCGCATCGCTGGGTAGAGTTAGCTTCAGGACAAAGTCCATTCCTCTGGGAATCTTCATCCTACGAAAGAACCAAGGCATGTGAGGATGTCCCATCTCCATCCAGACATTAGCAGGTTGGTATAATTTATCTATCTTGTTTGGAGGATTTTAGCAGTTTTCTTGCTTCATTGATAAGATAATATTTTATCTTTGGAGTTACTTTTTACTAGGACCCTAAGACTGGAAATAGAAGAGCACTTCTGGGCCCCTTTTCTGGGGGACACTTGTGTTCCTCAGTTACCGTAAATAAATAGAAAGCACTACCTTCTCTGGATGTTTGGTAGCAACAGTGGCTCTCTCAGCTCCAGTGTGGACAGAGCAGCGTGGTGGCTCACTATGGCTGAGCATCATTGAAAATCAGGTCAGGAGCCGGGCAGTGGTGGCACACGCCTTTAATCCCAATATTCGGACGGCAGAGGCAGGCGGATCTCTGTGAGTTCGAGGCCAGCCTGAACTATAGAGTGAGTTCCAGGAAAGGCTCCAAGGCTACACAGAGTAATCCTTTCTCAAAAAAAAAAAAGTGTTTTGTTTTGTTTTGTTTTGTTTTTTAAAAAGAAAGAAAGAAAGAAAGAAAGAAAGAAAGAAAGAAAGAAAGAAAGAGAGAAAAAGGAAGAAAGGAAGGAAAATCAGGTCAGGCATTGTCTCCCTGGTGGGGGGGACAGGGGAAGGTGGCCTATAACAGTAATTATGCAACCCATGGACTGGCCCCATAGAGGTGTATCACAGTGCTGCTAAGCACCCGCCAGGATCCAGCCTTTGCTGGGACTGTGGCATTCCATCGGCCTGCCTTTCCCCCTTAAAGTCCCCAGTCACAGTCTCCAAATGCTACAGAGCACATACTTACTGTTTTCATTAAAGGGAATAGGTCTGGAGGTTCCAGAAGAGAAATGTGACTCTACCCAAGGGGTGGAGGCTGCAAATCAGACACAGGCCAGCTTCTGCTAGCAAGCCTCACAGCCACAGAGCCTGGCCCAGGATCCCTGATTTATACATGAAAAGAACTGGAGAGGTTGTCTTGTGGGGGGGGAGGGTCTGGGGTGGGAGGGATGTATACAGGTCCAGAGGGGTCGCAGGCTTGCTGGTGTGGTTGTTTTTTTTTTTTTTTTTTTTTTTTTTCCTTACAGGAAGGAAAACGGGATGGAGGAAAAAAGAAATAGCAACACATGTGTTGCCTTCACCTTGTTCTCCTCTGGCTTCTCAAGCTGACATTCTCCGTGCACCTGGATATAGCTGTGGATTTAGATAACTCTCTCTCTTCCCCTCCTGACCTTTATTATGGCTGCGAAATTCTCTGCGCAAGGGATAAATAATGCATGTTTTCAGTCAAGAGAGGCAAGAACTCAAGCAAACACCGCAGCGACGAGGGAGCAGCATCTGTCTCCAGAGCAGGTTTTATTTCCAACCCACTTCTCCCTACCTCTGCCCTCACCCCTGCCATCTGGGGCAGGAAAACTCAGAAGCAGGGGCTAACGGAGCACAGGGTTGGGGCTCTAGCTTGCCCTGAAAAATGCTTACAGGGTTAAGGAGTTGGCTCTGTCAGTCAAGTTCATGTCTCAGAAAGCAGAAGATCTGAGTTCGTGTCCCCAGGTCCATAGAAAAGCCTGGGCGCATAGGAGCTATGCTAACAGTCCCAACACTCGGGAGGTGGAGACAGGACGGTCCCTAGGGCTTGCTGGCCAGCCAGGCTAGCCAAACCAGCAAACCTGGGGTTCAGTGCAAGAACCTGTCTCAGAGCAGAAAGGTGAAGAGGCATAAAAGAAGATACTTCTCTGGCCTAAACATGCACACACAGGTGCGTATACACACGAGCATGTGTGACACACACACACACACACACACACACACACACACACACACACACACATACACACGAGGGGGGATGCTTACGGTTTAAATTGTTAATGATGTGATCGTTTTCATATTCCCTCTTCCCTCCCATATCAGGCCTTCACTGCAGAACCCCGGGTACATCTTGGCAACTCTTTACCCAAGGTTTGGCAAGTTCGTGGACATATGTGCAAAGGAAATGTTCTAACTACATTGTGGGGACAGACAGAAAGAAAACAGGAGGTCTATGCTGGTTAGTCGTTCTGGCTCCAGACATGAGTGGACAAGGGGCAGGAGGTGGAGTTGCTTCCCAGGGAGTCTAGCTTTACCTCTGAGTTAAGGCTTGACTTTGGATCTTCCAGGCTGGCTTCTATAGCAGCATGGGGGGGGGAGCCTCCTGGATCACCTGAGTGGTGGGAGGCTTGCCAAATTAGAGCCCATGGCTCCTTGCAGTTTACAGCAGGGATGGACGAAGGCACAGCCTTGAATGCCAAGTTCAGCATTTAAATCAAACTCAGCGTCAACTTTCACAGAGACGCCTTCCTTCCTGTTCACGTGGGCACCTGTTCTAGCTCTTATTTATACCTGTACTTCTCTGAGGTGTGGAGGACAATGACTGTTTTCTGGCTGATGACTTAAATAAGGACCCAGGTACTTCACCCTCAAATGTTTGGATTAGAAAATGAGATGGGAAAGAAAATGATTGTAGAGCAAAGATGCCAGCTTGGCTCCTGTGTCTGTGGGAGGAAGTTGGAGGCAGTAACAGAAATGAAGTTTGGGGACTGTTTGCTCATTTACACATTGTCTCAGACTCCCCAATTACACACCTAATTAAGAGTTGGACAATTAAACGCACAGTTTAAATGTATGATCAGGGAGTTTGGGATTAACACTCTGATCATGGAAGAGGCACATCTGAGCCTTGGAAGAAAATATGGGAAGGACTGTTCCCGTGCGGTATCTTTCAGAGCTCAAGTTGTGGCTGCTTTTCTATGGATACCTCTGTTACCATCTAGAAATTTCTTCCAGTAACCCACATCTCCCTGTCTCTAAAAACACGAAATGTCATAATTGGACGAGTAAGAACAGAGAGTCCCGGAAGGGAGCCAGCTGCTCACATTCGGTCCAGGGCTGGCCAGGCCTGCAGCCACCCAGTTTATCTTCTTTCTCTATCCCAGCCTTGGTTCCCTTGTTGCTCTCATCCTGGGAAGCCGTGAGGATTGTTGGTGCTTGTGCATTCACACTCGCTTGAGAAGGTGCACAGTTGTATGCAGGTCGATGTTGGATGTCTTCCTCAAGCGCCCTTTACTTCTGGAGAGAGGTCTCTGTTGCAGTCAGTTTGACTCAGTTGGCTGGCCAATGAGCTCCAGGGATCTGTCTAGACCACCCTAGTGCTGGGATTACAGGCATGTGTAGCATCACGGGGCTTCTTATGTGGATGCTGGGAATCCTAACTAGGATCCTCATGCATGAGTAGGAGACATCTTATAGACTGAGCCATCTCTCCAGCTCTGAGTGATGTTAGTCACCCACCAGACAGTGGTTATAGCCATCTGCCCATTGGCCTATGGGAAGATGATCTCGGTGGATGTATGTCTGGCCCATCAAAGCCCCGGGATGGCTTTACTATAGACACTAAATGGATTTTTGTAATCACTGAAAGTCTTTGCCTTGCTCTTGCTTCACCAGGTGTTTCAGAATTACTAGTTCACAAAACAAATGGTTGTGAGGGGAATCAACCTGCTTCGTGTAAAGGGCCTGTGGCTGAGCTGAGTGAAAATGAGGTAACCTGTTGGCCAGGCTGAGGAAATTAAAAGCCTTGGGGTTTTTCGTGAGAACCCGGAAAATCCTTGACTCCAGATGCAAAGGTTAGTTGGAGAACATGCTCGGGAGTTGCCCGGGGAAGGTGCATGATCAGCTTCTCTCATACTTGCTTCCAATTAGCTGTATCCTTGCCATCTCCATGGCAACCCAGGAGCTTCATGGGTTTCATTGAACCATTGCTGGGGGAGATATGGAGGAACCAGATGGGCTAGGTAGGAACAGAGGCTGGAATGTACAAGTCTGCAGAGTTTTATCCCTAACGAAGCTTGTAATCAGTTCATCCCAAAAGTGGATGCAGCAGTGTAAGGAACAGCTATTTAGTTGACGACCTCAAGGCAGTGGATACCAGTCCTGAGTCACAGGGATTCGTGATATGTCAAAGACATCTGCACTAGATGGACTCTCTATCTCAGCTTTGTACTGTAACCTTGTGGACCCACCTCCTGGCCCCCATGACTGGCCCTCTGTGAGTTTTTTCCTCAAGGCACCAGCAGAGGACAGGTTGGGTGCCAGGGTCAGCGAGAAATTATAATTTTCCTTAGCTACTGCTGAGAGACTGGGGGGAAGGAATACTAGGTACGTATGCTCAGAACGATGTCTGCTTTCTTGTTCTGCAGTTTTGATGTCATCAGCAAAGTAGAGGCAGGACTATAACCTCACTTAGTTGTTTTTCCTCATTGCCAATGAAAATACCCAGCAAAAACAGTGTACAGAAGAAAGACCTTATTGTAGTTCTTATTGTAGCTGTCTACCATGGTTTGGGAGGCTTGGTTGCAGGAGCATGAGGCAGATGGTCCCATTACATCTGCAGTCCAAAAGTAGAGCTGCTGACAGGAAGTCCAGACCTGCTGTAGAAACTTCAAGGCCTGTCCCCGGTGAACCACTTCCTCTGGTGAGGCTCCACCTCCTAAGTGTTCCACGACTTTCCAAAACAGCACGACCACCTAAGGACCAAGTGTTCAAACACATGAACCTATATGAGGCATTTTGTGTTCAGACCACAGGAACTGCCTTCACTGGGCTGTCTCAGGGAATAAATGGGTGGCTGGATGGCTAACCCTTCTGACAGAGCCTGTCATGTACAAGGCCATCGGCAACCAGACAGCCAGATTGTTTTCCTGCCAAGTTCGCTTAGATTCTTGCCCTCTTCTGTCATTAGACATGAAGCTCCTTGAGGGGAGAAGTCCAGGTCTGTCTAGCATCAACTCCCACAGTGCCCAGCATGGTGCCTGTAAGAGAGTTCTCCTCCCTGAGTGCCGAGGGGATAGATTCCGCATGCATGATGTGCCTTCTTGGAAATAAATAGATGAACTTCCTGCCCTTCCTGCTTACTACATCATGGCTAATCACTGCTAGAGATGAAGGCTTTGGGGACTTAATGATTTTTGAAAACTATATTCAAGGTTAAATTATGAGTCAAACCAAGAGTATAAACTGCTGGAAGCAATTTCCTCATATTTTAACCATTGCTTGATCCTGGCCACTGTACTTATATGAATCCCAGGAAGCCCTCCCCTCCTGTGATCCTGCATCTGGACCACTCCAGTCATGACCACATCCCTGCCATAGCTCCCTGGAAGGGAAACCAAGGTGAACAGCACAGTTTCAGCGGAAATGCCTCAGACTTTATGTATTCAATGGGAATTGACTAGAGTGTGGGGTGTTTGTCCTTGACCTCCCAAAGCCTTCACATCTCAAAAATGCAGTGGTTCATAACTGGTGTGTGAGAGATGGAAAGGGGGACTAATTTTGAAATCTACCCTGCTCCTACTCAATGCCTGGGCTTTATCCTTCCCTAAGTGAGGAGTAATGTCTCCTAATGGGGAAGTGGAGTGGAGGTATATGCGTGTGTGTTGGGAGGGGCAGGGAAGGGGTGGATTAAAACTGTGTTTGTCTGCTCAGGGTTGCCATGGCCTTCTTATGTCCTCTCTGCCATCTTCTCAGGTGCTTGGGTTCCTCTGTTCCTCCAGGCATTCCAGAATGAGCGCTATCTAGTTAAGCAGAGTAAGTTCCACTGTACCTGGGGTGCAGTAGGGGTGTGGGGGCTCTTCCCTAGAGTGTGAGCATCTACAAGGAAGATGTGTTTTTGCTTTGCATCATAGTTTTAATAACTAAGCATGAGACACAGCTGCAACATTCAGGAAAATCCTCCAAGTGGCTCTGGGAAGGACAAGTTAGCTGGATTGGAAAAGGACTTCTTTAGGGTGTGGTTCCTGCTCTCCCACATGGAGGTGGTGACAGGGCTTTGTGTGTTTCTGGATGGCTTTGAATGCTATGCAGGGATCTGAATGTGGACCAACCTGCAAAGGAGTCCCATAGCCCATCAAGGCAGAAAATGGACAAGAGGACTAACCTGATTCCAGAGACAGAGGAACAGAGTGCAGGGTAGCGGGCTCATCAGGGCTCATGGATAGAAGAGGTCAAGTGAGCTACTGTGGGATGGAGAGTGTCTCAGTCACTGGTTCCCCTCACATTCTGTATAGAGCCAAAGATGACGTCTGAGTATGCTTATTAGTGTTCTTGGGGAACCTTGTACCCTGAAATGATATTAGCAGCCCTGGTACAGCCTAGGCTTGGCAATAGTGCCCCTGAGCCCTGACGGTACACTTACATGAGACCATTCTTCAACTTCGGCCTCTGGTGGTGATAGGGAGCATTGCACTTAATGTAAAGATCCTTGTTACTCAAGAGCTGGAGTGACTGGGAGGCCCTTGGATAAGCATTAAGGGTGGGGAGAAGGAAAACTAAATTAAGGTCACGAATGAAGGGGATCCTGGGATTTGTGCTAATTAGGAAGCAAGCCTTGAGTGTTTCATTTAATAGTAACAAAATATATGGCTATAATGACATCTTTAATTAATAAAATGTCTCACACCAGTTACAAAGCGTGCATAACACCATGCCATGCAGTCAACCATCAGTACACACTGTTGAATGAAAAGGATGGCTGGATGGATGAGGGAACAGAATTAAGGCTTATAACCCCCACACTCTGACGGGAACCTTGCATGTTAGGCAGCGTGTCCCTCACAAGTTGGTGAGTACCCTTAGCTTTCTGCTGTACGTGATCCCTTCAGGGACGCATCTCCAATAGCAAATAAGAAACAGCATTTGGACCCAGAGTCAGTTTCCAAACCCAAGCTGACCCCTCCCCAGGCCAGATGGGAGTCTTCCTTGAGCAGTCCATGGATGCTTTGGCCATGACTCCCACAGTGAGCATGGTGCGGCTGAGTGTGGGTACACACTGAAACCGGGTCAGAAGAAGCCTTTGTAGAGGGATGCATTCTGCTTTTCTTCGGAGAGTTGGTGTGGTAGTGATGGGAGATGGTACTGAGCCACAGCCAGCGACGGCTGCAGTGAGTTATGATGACCTGCTATTAGGGTGGGAAGGGGATAAAGAAAAGCAAGCTAAAGACATGGCGTGGGGGAGAGAAAGGGGGAAAGACTGACAGTAGAGCGAGGGAAGAAGGGAGGAGAAGAGAGACTTGTGAACCAATGGATGTATTATTTTGCTGAAATATGAGATGCACACGGTGATTTTGCAAGGAGCTCTGCCAAAATCACACGAGGTTAATTATTTTGACCTCCATTTCCGGCTCTCACACTTGACTGAGGGCATCTTCAACTGGCAATGACACCACTGCCCTCAATAACATGTGCGCACCGACTAACGATCTCTCTGGAGCGCAGCTGTAGCTCTGGAAGCAAGCAGGCTTTGCGGCAAAGGCCCCAGCGTAATTGCTGGCAGCTCCTTGTCCACTTAGGCAAGAAACACAAAGAATGCTGTTGTTGCCTTTTACTGTTTTCAAAGGGCCTGAGGTTCATCTCAGAGTATCAGAGAATATGTGACCATCGGCAGCTGGTTTGTGCAGAATCCCTGGTTACACTGAGCCTTGAGGACTGTGACTGCCTTGTGCACCTGTTGCCCATGGGGCCCAGAACAGGGAAAAAAACATGGCAGTGAATGGAAGAGAGATGATGCGAGGCACATGCCACAGCTCCATTGCTTTGAAGCTACTGTTTTCTCTTCTTAGCTTTGAGCCTGTGTGATGTATAAAGCCAGTTTTTTCCCCCAGATGCAAGCCTGCATGTTCTCTGACCTCGGTGAGCTTAACGTTAGTAAACCAGTTCTGAAGGAGAGGTAGGCATGTGGACACTGTAGGCCTGACACTGTCATCGTTTAAAGGTGTCTGTTTCTGAATGAGTGTTTCTGTGCAAATGAAAGACTTCCATGGTGGGCAACTTTGGAAAATCAGGAGGCACAAATAGGGTTTGCTTTCAGCCTCACTCACTAATTCAACAAATGTTGGTTGTGCCTCCATGTAACTGGGGCTGTTTCTGCTGGTGAGTCTCACTGTGAGCCGGAGTGGGACAGCGAAAGGAACTGGAGTTTTACCCTAGGATGGAGAAGATCAAAATTTGCCCCCACATTCACCCATTTCCTGTTCAGACAAACAAGTCCCTTACATTTCCCTGGCCACTGTATCACACACAGTAGTGGCTCTGACAGGTGTGAATTTCTGAGACCTGAGACAATCATCCACTGTTTTTTAATTCTGGAAATTCCATGAAAATCACAAGCCAAAGACTTCCCTCTCATGATCCTCAGGTGCCTTGACTCTCAGGAGAGGGTCACAAGATCTGTGGGACTGTTGCTCCTCAAGAGAAAATGGGGTGTGAAGCAGCTGAAACTCAGGGAGCTTCTGATGGCTGATGCTTGTTCTGAAAGCTAAGTGTGACTCCTCTAGGAAGAAGTGGACCCTTTCTGACTAAAGTTGACACAGATTTTGAGTGGTTTTTACGCATGTGTGCATGGAGGTGCACATACCTGAATATGGATGTGGAAGCCACAGGACAACCTTGGGGTCATTACTTCGGAGCTGTCTTGCTTTCTGAGACTCTCACCAAACTGAGACTTACCAAGGAGGCTAGGCCAGGCTGGCCAGAGAGCCCCCAGGCTCTGCTTCTGACTCGCAGTGCTGGGATTAGGAGCACACTCTGTATTGTGCATTCATTTATTTGTTATTTTAGTGTGACTTATAGAAATTGAACTTGGGTTCCTCATGCCTATAAGCACTTTACCCACTGAGATGTCATCAGCTTCAGGGGACATCCCCACACAGCAGAGCAAGCACAGAATCAGCACTTTGTGGTCTGGAAGACCTTTGATGCTTAGGAAGGTGTAAATGCTCATAGGAATGTTTCCACCCATCTCTGGGGTGGAGGAAGCCCCTGGAAATCACCTATGAATTTCTTTTGTCCACAGGGACCTTAGCTGCACCTAGGCTCATGAATATTTAAATTCCCTGGCTCTCCAAAACGAGTTCCAGGAAAGGCACAAAGCTACACAGAGAAACCCTGACTCATTTGTCCCTGATTCTTGACTAACTTAACTCTTCCATTTTGCATGGAGTTGAGACAGGGAACACTAGGTCAGATGGGAGAGAAGATAATAAGCCCATAAGGAATGAGCTCTTATCAGGTGGGTCTCCTTTTGACAACAGTAGAAATTATACGGCTGCTATCTTACAGTCACCAAGTGTTTTTAATCCCAGGCTGACTTTGACCTTGCTATGTGTCCAAAGATGACCTTGAACTTCTGATTTGCCTGCCTCCAGCACTGGAGTGCTGGGATTCCATGTGTGTGGCACCACACCAGTGTATGTGGTACTGGGGATGGGACCTTGGGCTTTATGAATGTAGGCAAGCCATCCATAGACTGAGCTATAGCCTCAGTTACCAAACTGTTCTTTGCTTATTCTCAGTGCTTTATGCATGTCAACTCATCCCGGCTCTTGTCAGTGCCTTGAGGTGGGGACTGCTGCAGTTGTCTTTTACAAGTGAGCAAATGAAGGTATAGTCGGGTTAAGCAGCAAGCTTCCAGTAACCCAGCTGGTTTTGTTGGGTTCAGGATTTTCACTCATCTCACACCATTGCTCTTGCCCCCTTCCCTATAAATACTCAAGGCCTCAGAAGGCACAGGGTGCAGTGACTCATTGTCCCTTGACTCTTACCCGAAGCTTATCCCCACAGCAGATGAGCCACGAGTTTGTTATTTCTCCTCTTTAAACCTGGGTCCCTGTATTTGTTGGGGGATCTTGAAGGGAACAGAGCTGATCAAATATTTATATCTCTATATACATATATTTAGAGGAGATTTATTAGAGAGGCTAAGAGGCTGTGGTCCAGGTAGTCCAACAATGACTGTCCCACAATGGAAAGGCAATGACTGGGTGGTTGTTCAATCCATCTGACTAGATGTGCCAGCAGCCCCAGTCTGGTGCTGGAGTCCTGGAATATTCCTAAAGACCTGCTGGTCTCCAGTCTTCATTGGGATCCTGAAGAAATAGTTTCTAATGTCAGCAAAGGGATGCCTCAGCAACAAGGTAGATGAACTCGCCAGTGAGAGTGAGGGCAAGCAAGCAAAAAGCAAAAGCTTCCTTCCTCCATGTCCTAGGCTGCCACCAGAAGGTGGGGCCCCGACTTAGCATGGGTCTTTCCACTTTAAATGATCAATCAAGAAAATCCCTCACAGGTATGCCCAGCTGCTTGGGGGGGGGGGATTAGTTAATTCCAGATATAGTCAAATTGATAACCAAGATTAACCATCACAGACTTCTTTCTGAAAAATGCACAGAATAACTGCCCAGCATTGTATGTGACTGGTCTCCAGTACAGATTGATCTACTTATCTCTGTGAAATCCATCTACACGGAGGATCCTAGAGATCATTTCAATGGTATGAAGGCCACAGAACCTGCGAGTACATACTGAGAACTGTAGCTGCCCATGGAGAGTCCACCTTCTCTTCAAGCCAGCGTGCAGTGTTCCTTTAAGGGGCACCATGAATGTTGTGTTTTTAGGTGGCAGCCTCCCCATGTTTTCCCAGCAAAGTTAATGAAATGTCGCTGGTGCTCTTCCTGCACCTCCTGTCTCTCACACAGCCGGGCTGGCAAGTCCACGTGCTCTCCTTTGATCTATTTTTATACGACCACATAATAATTCATCCTCCTAAATATATCCATCATCCTGGATTTGCATTTTTTTTATTAAGTCGCCTGCCTGCCTCCCATCATTTAATCAGTGTTGACTAGACTCAGAGAGCAGCCTGACAAGATGTGGATCCAAGTCTAGCCTCTGGTAGTTTGCCTGCTCTGTAACTTGGGGTGATCTTCTCCTAGCAGCCCAGGTCTCAGTGTGCTCATTTGTAAAATGGGGGTGGGACCTGCAGGGAAAGATGGTTGTGTGACTCACGAGGGCATTGTCATTGTCAGGGATTGCTACTGGTGAGGGTCCATCTTCCTGTGGGCTGTGTGTGTGTGTGTGTGTGTGTGTGGTGTGCATGTGTATGTTTGTACATATATGTGGAAGCCAGAGGTTAACCTTAGGTGATATCATTCCTCAGGAGCCATTCACCTCAGTTTTTGAGGCAGGTTTTTCACTGGCCTGGACCCTGCCAGTGCTGCTAGGCTGGATGGCCAGTGAGACCTAGGGAACCCACCTCCCTGTATCTACTAAACTCTGGGATTATAAGCCCTTGCCACCATGCCCAGCTCTTTATTTGTGTTCTGGGGGCTAGAACTTGGATCCTCAAGCTTGCACAATGAGCATTTTACCAATTTAACCGTCTCCCCTGAGCTCTCCTCACTGAGCATCCTTTGACAAGGCAGGAGCACAGCATGATTGTAGACTGTGAAAGAGATCGACCCCGCCCGGCCCTTCCAAGATGAAGCCTTGGACCCAGATTTAATTTACCTCTACCTTAGTTAGAGAAGGGACAACTGTGTACTATGGATAGTAATTATACATACAGCCCTGGGCTATGTGAGGGTTCGTTTTCTCAGTGGTTCCCAGCCGGTGGTGATGTTGCCTCCAGTGATCACTTTGTTATTGGTGTAACTGGGGCACTGGGATGTGAGCACTGTTGTCTTCTGCAGCAGGAGAGGCGCTGTGAAACTCCTCACAATATTTCCAGTATCCCCCACAGCATAGACTTAGCTAGCTCGAAGTATCAACAGAGCTGAGGTAGGGAGATCATCACCGACTGGCATGATACAAATAGACGCTTAGTGCAGTTATTGGCACCTGAGTGTCAACCTTGAATGGAGCTGGTGATGTCTGGACACAGCGACAGAACACTCTACTGTCACTCACAGTACTGGGATGGGGAGGGCAGGCGTTCTTTTGAGTCCCCTCGCTCTTGCTTATGTACAGCTCTATCACACACCTGTGCTCAAGTGTGATAGTCTGGTCTGCTTACCCAACTGGCAGTGGGTACGCATGCAAAGCATTTGCCTGACTCCTCTCTCGCCTCTCACTGTTTAGTTTTGTGGCTACACAGGGACATGTTCCGTCACCCTCACTGAAATCAGCCCTGTCACAGAGGTGGCTGGCAGCTTGGTTTCCGAGTGCGGCCATGGGGTGGTGAAAATACATAGCTGTAGGAACACACTGAAAACGAACAAGTGGCTATCTCTGGGTCAGACCCTGTGAGGGTGACTATTCTCAGAATCACCCAAGGCCATCCCCAAATATCTGCAAGAGCCTGCGGGCATCCTGTCACCCTTGGGTTTGTCTTGGGAGGAAACAGGACTCCATCTAGATACAGGTAAAAGCTGGACTAGGGTTTGCAAACACATCTTGAGGAGTGTTAACGTCCTAGCAGAGCGCTTGATACACCACCGTTGCTTTGTAAGGTGTGAATGTCCAGAGCAAAGTTTCCCCACTCTTGAAAAGGGCTGTGAGAGAAGCCTTTGTTCTCATCCCCTGGCACCCAGATGTACCTTGATTTCTGAATGTTTAAATCCCACCACCTTCTGATCTCAGGTTTGTACTGGATCCGTGACTGTGCATTGCCCCTGTGCCCACCCCCTGATTCTGCATGGAGGTAGGGTGGGGAACAAAGAGAGTCTCCAGGCACACTGGGTGGAGACTCATCCTCCAGATCCTCCTTTCACAATGGTAGTGACTACAATGGTGGTGGTGCTGACGGCATCTTCCGCGGACTGAACTTTGGTTAGATACTTAGCACTTTCCCCACCTTAGCTGCTTATCCCTCCCGTCAGTCCTCTGAGGTTGGGGCTGTTACTGTTCCTCTCTTACAGAGGAGCAAAGCAAGGCCACAGGTAACCTAACCAGTGTGTGTTGGATGTGAACCCATTGATTTCTGCCCCCCAGCCTCTGACCCTCATCCACACACTCCAGGCCTCTAAGGGCACAGGGAAGCAGCATGAGCCAGACACCTTGGACTCTTACCTGAAGTTCACCCCCACACCAGTGTTGGGACTGTGGTCACTTCACCTCACCCCTTTAAGCCTGGCCCGCTTGTTTGTAGAAAGGGCAGAATGTGTGCGTGGCCTTGGAAAATACACCTTCTGATGCACATGGATCCCTTCCCTCCATGGGATCTGACCTGCAGAGAACAGAGCAGCATGTCTCAATGACATACCTTCCAAAAGCCACAGCCTTGTATACGCAGTGTATTGGACTATGAGGTGATGTCCTTTACGCCCTGGTCTCTTTCCACACTGCTCAGGCAAAGGGTTCAGACCAACATTAGTAAGCTGAAAAGCCTTCCTAGCTTGATTTCTTCATCAGACATGAACGAAGGACACCCACACATCACATGCATCTGTCTGTGCCCAGGGGCGGGGCAGGATGGTTGTTTCACTCTCAGGACCTCCCCCAGTGCTCTTTAACCGTGGCTTCTCATATTGTGGCAGACCCAGGGACACCATGTAGTCTTTGGCCTGGTCCTGGAGCTGGCTAAGACCTCCATCTCCAGTCTTCTCCCTCCCCATTGCTTCTTACTGAGCTCATAGGCTTTCCCTCCTTAGAGTCGTGTCCTCTTGTCATGGTTGGTCCCCAGATAGTCTCAAATCAAAGCTCTGGGAAGCATGTGTGGGGGGGGTGAGTAGGACAGCAGTAGAGTGCAAACAACCCGGAGTCTGGAGTGAGGAAACCAAGAGTGGAGTTTAGAGTCCTCTAACTCTCTGAGCCTCTGGTTCCTTCAGCTATGGGAGTGAGCGGTGATAAAGTCCGCTTGAGAGTGTCACATCAAGTATGAACAGAAAGAGGTATCAGCCAATGTCTCACTCAAGAGGTAAAAAAATCCTCACAAAAATAGAGATCGTGCTTTTTGTTTTTTTGTTTTTAAATTTTGTTTTGTTTTGCTTTGCTTTGTTTTGTCTCTATCTTTTGGAGCCCCCCAGCTGTCCAGGTGGTACATAGATGCCATGGCCCCAGGTAGCATCTACACATTACCGTGTTATGAGTTTGGAATGGGAATCATGTGGATGGACAGAAAAGGCTGAACAGAGACGCATTTCTCCTTTCTCCCTTTCAGCCCTGATCTCTGCTTTTTAAAATTCCCATTTCATTGTGTTGGTTTCACTTGGCAGTTTGAAAGAACTAGAGAATAAATGAATCAAATTGAAACAAATACACAACTACTTACACAGGGCGGTCAGCCAATGCACACAGGTATGTGGTGCATTCCAGCTTCGGCATGCTTGCGGGCTTTTAAGAGTGGAGAGTGATGAACAGGAAGGCAAGCAGGGTGGGGCAAGGGTGCAGGCAAGGAGGTAGGTGAGGTGCTCAGAGTCCTGCAGTCACCACCAGCAATCGACAATGCTCAGCATAGGCTGCAACCCCACATGCAGAACACAAGAGGGAGAGGCAGCTCCACTCAGAGCACAGAGGCTGACTCCACACCACCTCTCCTCTCCGTACCACACAAAGCTGGCTCACCTACGGCCAACGTGGTACTAATAAAGTTTTTTGTTGAAAGCCTGCTATGGACGGTTGACTTCAGACCTGTCTGTGCCTTTTCCTGCTTGCGTGTGAAGCAACTGGCTCCAGGGACTGAGTGACCCAGAGAAAACAAATAATAGCCGTGGTTCCTGTCTTCTACTTTCTTCCCAGGGGACAGAAGGGCAGAGGCAGATTAGAAGAGGACTCTTACAAAGAGTGTGAAGGAAGGATGCTTTGAGACACAAGCCGCAGAGTGGGCAGCAAAGGGTGAGCTGGACTCTCAGTCTCTCGATGAAGGGAAATGACTTGAAATTGGATGAGCATCCAGAGCCTCCTGGTGCCCTTCCTACTGCTGGGGCTTGCTTTATTTACGTGAGTGAGGATACTTACGTGTCATCTTTAAGCAGGCGCTCTAGATTAAAGGCTTTCGGGATCAAAGTGGCTGTGGTCAGACATGACCCAAAAGCCTCCTCTGAGACTAGTGGAGAGGAAATCAGTCCACTCATGAGACTTGGGTTACGGAGAGATGTGTCTCATTAAAGTAAACAAAATCAGTGTTAAAGATACTAATTCCATACTACAAGGCAGGATGCATTATAAACTGACTTTTGGTTATTCAAAAATTGCCTGAAGGGCAAGGCACAATTTGAAGTTGTGAATTGCATGGCTGTTTTCACAGTAGGTGGCATTTATTGAACACCTACTGTTTACGTAGTTTATTTTTGCTATCACCACCCTGTGGCTAGGGGGTGGGGAGAGGTGGAGAGAATCTTGTAAGGAGCCTTGGCTGACCATTCATGCATGTGGGGTGCAGAGACGATGAAATTGCTCCCTGAGAGGGCAGACAGGTAGCTCCAGTTCCTCTCTAGCCCTAGCTCTCATGTGCACAGACAAGAAAGGAAGTGATAACTGGTCTGCAGGGCCTGACATCAGGCATTTCTGGTTCCAGTATGGAACTGGGGCATGTCCAGTAAGGGACAGAGTTGGGGGCAGAGGAACCTTTACCTTCCTCAGGACAGGTCCCAGGTCCCTAGGGATGGAAGAGTCCCCATGTCTGTAGCTTCGGCAGTAGAGAATAACAAATTCAGTCATATGTCCATGGATTCATGAATTCCTATAGCCTCCTGCAAGACTCAGCCCCCACCCAGCCAGGCAGGTTGTCTTTCCTCATAAGGGCACAGGGTAGGAATTCACACTCTAGTAAGAATAACAGATACTTCACAGGAAGAGGAGACAAATCACCATAAATTATTAGTACGGAGAAGAGGGGAAGGGTGCACTGGGGTAGACAGAGAGTGGAGGTGGAGACGGAGGTGGGGCAGGCAGCCAAGGCTCCTCTGGGGAGGTGACAGAGAGGAAGCAGGCCAGCAGGCTCTTTCCAGGCAGAGGGAAATGCAGCATGCAAGGCCACAGAGCAGTTTAGCAGGGCTAGCAAACAGGAAGAGCCTCTCTCAGGCCCAGCACAGCTGATCGTGGGTGATGTCTCAAGCTGCCTTTCACCAGCCACAAGGGCAGCCAGCCTCACAGGGCCTCAGCCCCACAGACCCTGAAACCATGGAAGCCGCCTGGGAGGGGAAGATGGCAGGAATCCGTTTGTCTGACAAGTACCAGGTGATCCCCAGTGCCCCTGTCCCTACCCTCATCTTACTCCAGCAGATGGTGACATGGGGTTAATGACCAGAATCCCAGATTCCAGCTCGTTTTTATCCCATTAGCTGGGTGTTTATGATTTGGTCAAGGCCCAGTGTCAAATTGCAGCAACAACAGAACCAGCAACAGGAAACCCAGGGATGAGTTAGCACAAATAACACAGAGGTGTTCTATGATTTCCTGAAGGAAACCCAGGAATGAGTTAGCACAAATAACACAGAGGTGTTCTATGATTTCCTGAAGGCCACACAGCAAATTAAGTCTATCCCAGGGTCATGCCAATTTGCAACCGAGTCCCATGGGTCCACTCTTGCAAACAGGCTTCTGCAGTTTTTACCTGGAGAGCAAACAATAGGTGAGATTTTAAGAAGTGACTCATTAGGAGCTGCAGAGATGGCTCGTCCATTAAGAACGTTGGATGCTCTTCCGGAAGACCCGGATTCGATTCCAAGCCCCCACATGGTGGTTCACAGCTGTCTGTAACTCCAGTCCTAGGGGATCTGATGCCTTCTTCTTGCTTCCAAGGACACCAGACGTGCACATGATGCACAGACATACAACCAGGTAAAATATCCATACACATAAAAATAAATAAATAAATAAAAGAAAGGACTCATTAAATGCACCTCTTTGCTTCATGGCCCTTCCCGGTTTGCCCTTTATAGAGAATTACTGCTAAAAATTCAGAGAAGAAAGGAAAGAATTAAGACTCGTTGCTGTAAGAGCTGGGTGCTTATAAACCAGTCTGCAGCAGGGCCACGCTTGGGCTAACCTTTTTCACTGCAATGAGGAACCAGGAGGAAAAGTTGTTCAAGAAAGCCATGGGAGTCTGAAATAATTCCATCTGCATGTTAGAAAAGGATGCACTTTTTTTTTTTTTTCTAATTAGGAGTGATGGCAGTAGCTGCCAGGATCTAGTACACATTAAGTAGCAAATTAGCTTTGGGGCTGATTGTAGAGCCCACCCTAACTCTGTCTGCCATTCTCTTTAGAGGCAAGAGGAGACTGCATTCTGCCCTGGGGCCTCCAGGGAGTCACATTTAAGGCAGGCCCTAGGGTCCCCAAGGTTGAAAGAGAGCGCCCCCTCCTGGCGCCTCAGCAAAAACAGAGAGAAATTCGTAAATACATCCATTTATTTGTTCTTAAGCAAAGAGATTTGCTGTATCAAAACTCTGGGCACATGGGCTAACAGGGGGTTAAGTTGCCTAATTTTCATATGAATTTGCCTGGAAAGGTTTTTTTTTGTTTTTTTTTTTTAATGATAAGTAGTGCAATGCATAAAAAAAAAAGACCATAATTATGCACAATTAGGGCAGTGCCTAAAAAACTGAGCCAAGTAGACTCCTTCTAAACCTGATGCCTGTGCCCTCTGCACATGCCCCAGAGCTAAGTAAAAGGTACTGGGAATCTGACTGATGCTGCAAATGTTTAACCAACTGAACGTTACAAAAACATTTTTAAGGATCAGACAATATCGAATGTTCGTATGTACACAACAGTGTTAATTGCAGGAGAGTCTTACCAGCTAAAGAGGGCCTTAAGAAGAGCCACACAGGGACATTTTATTAGCCATTGGGCAGAGTAACTAGCTCTGACAGAGAATGGTACAGTACAACAGTATCTCTTGAAAAACACTGTCCATCTCTGGACCTTCTGTCCAGTGCTAGCACCATGCTAGTCTGCATTGGTGTTGGATGCAGGTCTGTGGACTATGTCTTCCAGCTCAGACTTCCAAGAGTTTGACTATCAACTGTTCTAGTTTTCAGCAGTGGTACCATGGACCAAGTAGCCCTTCTCTCTATCTTCAGGTTTTTCTGTGAAGTGGGTTCAGTGGTGCTCTTGGCATTTGACAGGTCCATGAGACACCCAGCACAGAGCCTTGTGACTTGCAATGAAAATCATCATTAGGGTCTTTATTTTCTGGTCCTGAAGTGCCTAGCCTGTTTGCAAGCGTCCAGAAGGCCCTGAGGTCATCTTTGGGCTGTAGACAGGAAGCAGATGAGAAGGCAAAGTCGTGTTTGACCTTGGCCTTTAAGATATGCAGTACCTGAGACAAATCACATCTCTGAGAGCTTTACATGGTTTTCCAGTTACCCGGAAGAATGCATCAACATCAACAAAACACCTTCTCCCAGCCTTCATCAAGAGCATTAATTGCTACGTGTCTAAACTGTACAAAGGCTTCTCTTTTCCTCTGACATTCCAAAGACCCACCATCGTGAAGGAGGGGAATGAAAGTTCAGAGTTTAGGCGCTTTCTCCAAGGTCACAGTGCAGAAGGAGGCAGAGCAGATGGGAGATGCAAACTGAGGTCTGTGGGACTGTACCACAACACCTTGCCCTGGCATGCTTGTGAGCCTCCAATCCAATATGGAGGTGAGGAGCGGTGAATGGGTTTACATGGGGCTGCGGTGATGAAATCTTCTCTAGTATCCATCTCTGCACATATAAGAAAATGTGTCTGGACAGAGGGAACCTGACTCCAGGAGAAGAAGAGGAGAGGTGACAGAGCACAGCATGGGCAATGGTGGGTGGCCAGGGGACAGGATGTAGCAGAAATTGTATTACATGGTTTCCAGGTGGGCACAGCTGAGAGTAGAGTCTGCCATCAGAGCGGTGTCATGGAGACCCGGGTGCCTGTCTCTGTCTTCACTTCCCTGAGCCTTGAGGCGTCAGTAGTAGGACATGTATTTCATTCACCCTGTTTTCTCCAAACCAGCAAAGTGGAACGCAGTTCAAGGGGAACACACTTACTAATGGGACTGGTGAGCTAAAGGTTGGTGAGAAGAATCAGCGAGTCTTCTTCATGAGAACCTTCCCTTGTGAAAAAAGGGCAACAGAGGTGTCATGTGAGCCAGAGAAGGCAGGGAGGGGATCTACACAGGTGAGAGAGTGGTCTGTGTGTGAGAGAACACGGGGGGGGGGGGGGGGGGGGAGGAGAAATCCTTTCCTAAATTTGAGATGGAGAAATTTGGATCTGCTTTTTACAACCTGTTTCAGAGGTGAACATCCCCAGGATGAAGTCTCAGCTCCCACCTTACTGGCTGTGTGATCTGGATGCAGCATTCATTGTTGCAGGCCTGAGTTGCCTCTCCAATAGGATGGGGGATAAAATCCAGAACATTCACCTGCCCAGGTAGTTGAGAGGAGTATGTTGGCCTGTTCAGCATCTCACACGGGCCCTGAGGCATGGGAAATCCAGACTGATTTTGTCCTCTTGGTTTCCAAGTCTGTGTCCTGTTGAGGTCAGGACTCTGGGCTAGCCAAGGCACAAGGCCCCTCAGTCTTCGGCATTTGCCCCCTTGTCATGTCACCCCTGATCGATAAACTGCCAAGGCCATGCCCCATGTATCACCTCAGCATGCCTTCTGGGAACTGTCTCCATGGGTCTGGCTTAGCAGGAGACTGGATGGGACAGAAGATTTCAGAATGGCCACCAGCCTACAAGAACGTGATCTAAGTCGCCCTTCCCTCCACCTTCTTAAGCCTGGCATGCCCTGGAGACACCAGCTTGACTCTCCAAGACACTTGCCTCTGTGTGGCTCTATCCCAGCTTGGCTGAGTGGCTCAGTTGGCTACTCCAACTTTCAGTTCCTTTCACCCTGATGAGAATTTATCCCTGATTCAGTAGATGCCAGCCACTTGATCTCTGGCAAGGGGCAGGCAGACAAAGCCACACCTATCAGCCAGCAGGGGTCTGATTTACAAGGGATTTTCAGGAAGCAGGAGGCAGGAGGCTGAGAGCCCATTCTCTCTCACCTCCAGCTCCAGCTGTGATTCCATCTGGCAAATCCTGGGACAGACGAGACACACACACACACACACACACACACACACACACACCCCTCTCAAACAGAATGGAATGCAGCCAGGCCTACCTGGCACCCAGCTGTCTTCCTTTGTTAAACATAAAATGTCCTGACAGCCATATGGGGGGTGAGGGTACTTGTTGCTCTTCCTCTGGGGCTCCTTACGGGCACAGTGGGTTTTCAGTCTCTAGAAGGGTGTCTCCCTACTCTCCTGGAGTATCTCCCTCCAGCCCGCAGCAGAGACCCTGTGGTTTTAAATTGCTCCCATCGTTTTTCAGCATCTCTCCGGTGGGGTCTCCCGTGGATGTGACCCTGGAGCTCCCATTGGTGCAAAGAACCCTTGCCAACATCTTACACGCCACACACGCAGTTAAGTATCCACTTTCCTGTTATCCATGGGGAAAGGGGGTCAAGTTCTCCTTCCTATGGGAGTGGCTCGCTACCTGGACTAGTAGACCCCCAGCAGCTCCTTAAAAAAAAAAAAAAAGGCTAAAAACTTTCTCCATGTCCCCAGCCCCTACTCCCCACACAAGCCTCCCTTTCCATAGCAGCATCGCGGGAGGCAGACCAGGGGGACAGGCTTGCTCTGAGCCCATGAGTCTCCCTCTCCTCTCGGAAGGCTGAAGGCTGGGAGCACGGAGCCCACAGGAGCCCCCGCATCCCTGCCTCTCCTGTTGGAGGCGGAGCGCAGCGTCCTCTCCCAAGCAGCAGCCGCAGCCCTCAATTGGAATTCTGTCCCCAAAAGGGGGCCGGAAAAGGAGGAGAGAAAGGAGGGATGGAAACCGGCAGCGAGAAGCCGCGTCCAGGGTCCCGGACACCCCCAGGAAGAAGCTAAGCGTGTCGGCTGCTAGGAAGCTGCACCGCGGCGCCCCACCGCACTGCATCAGCGTGGCTCTGCTGACATCCCCCCATGCTTAACACGGGGCATTATGCGCTGGTTAACAGGCTCCGAGCTGCTCAGCGACTTGTTTTAAGCATTTTCTCCCTCGCTCTCGCTTTTAATCTTGTCTCTAGTGGCGTGTGTAGGGGGGAGGACTTTATTTCCATTGGCTAAGCGCTCCCTTCCCACCCACATCCCTTCCACATCACCTTGGTGTCTCCCTAAATAAAACCAGCCCTCCTTATCGCCTGGAAAAAATCAGGAGCTAGAGTTTGAATGGGTTTTATATAAACACTCACCCCTGTCAGCGTGAGGCCAGGCTCTCAGGATAAACTCCCAGTTGTCTGGCCTGATGCTTGCCTGGCAATCTCTGCCTTGAACGCCAAGGTTTAAGCAGAATTCAGAGGACTGGGAACTCTTCCCTGAGATTTGATCAACCTGAAGCCAGTTTCGGAACTGCACAGGGTCCCGATGGACCTGAAGGAGAGCCCCAGCGAGGGCAGCCTGCAACCTTCCAGCCTCCAAATCTTCGCCAACACCTCCACTCTACATGGCATCCGCCACATCTTCGTGTATGGGCCGTTGACCATCCGGCGTGTGCTTTGGGCAGTAGCCTTCGTGGGCTCCCTGGGCCTGCTGCTGGTCGAAAGCTCTGAAAGAGTGTCCTACTACTTCTCATATCAGCATGTTACCAAGGTGGACGAGGTGGTGGCCCAGAGCCTGGTCTTTCCAGCTGTGACCCTCTGCAACCTCAATGGCTTTCGGTTCTCCAGGCTCACCACTAACGACCTGTACCACGCTGGGGAGTTGCTGGCCCTGCTGGATGTCAACCTGCAGATTCCTGACCCGCATCTGGCGGACCCCACCGTTCTGGAGGCCCTGCGACAGAAGGCCAACTTCAAACACTACAAACCGAAGCAGTTCAGCATGCTGGAGTTCCTGCACCGGGTAGGCCATGACCTGAAGGATATGATGCTATACTGCAAGTTCAAGGGCCAGGAGTGTGGACACCAAGACTTCACCACGGTGAGTACTTGGTTTTCAGTTCGCTCTTGTGCTTACTCTTCAGTAGAAGTGCTGTGCTGGTGGCACTGGGGACCTTCTGTTTGGCTTGGGGTCTCTGCTGTGCAGGGGAGAGGGCAGAGACCCAGCTGAAGGCCAAAAAGGTGGCTGATGAGAGGTGCTGGACCTGCGTGTAGAAAAGGTTACCTGCCGGATGAGTACTGTGGTCCTTTCAGGTTGGAGAGCTACAGGGGACTTGCTGTTGGGGTGTGCTGAGTTGGGCTTTCTCCCAGTCAGAGGGAAAGAGGCCTGGGCTGTCCATTGTCCAGGGTGCTTGACGTCCGAGCTGTGTGACAGGAACAGCTTGTCAATGGTGAGATGGCATCCTCTCCTCTCTCTTTCTCTCTCCCTCTCTCTCTCTCTCTCTCCCTCTCTCTCTGTGCTCGGAAGTGGAAGTGGCATCAGGCTCTGCATCCTGTGGGCTGGGCTGGAGCTAAAGCTGTCACAGGAGGGGGTGTGGGGCCCCAGACAGCCTGAATGGCTCCGGTGGCTGTGGGAGCTCACTGAGCAGGTGATGCTGCAGAGGTGTGGAAGGCTCTTTCCTTCCTTTTCTTGCCTGAATAGTGTGGAAAGGAGAGGACACCCCCCCACCCCCGCAGCTCCACCTGGTTCTCCTGCAGGCAGGGTGAAGCTGCGAGCTGTCCATGATGCTTGGCCAGAGAGGAGAGTCAGGGTAGAGGCTCCCGTAGAGGGTGGGAGGAGATGACAGATGTGGTGAGGAGGTCCCGGAGGCTGGCTTGTCTGGGAGCTTTAGCTTGAAACTCGAAGGCTCGTTTTCTCTGTGTACAATTGCTTCACAACGACAACGACAACGTGGGTGCAGGAGGAGGGTGTGGGGAGGGGGGCGAGCAGCTGTGGGATTGGAAAGCCTGGAGGGGAGTGTGGAGCTGAGTAAAGAGGAGGGGACGTGTCTCACGTTCACGATGGGTTTGCCAGAGGGGGCTGAGAGGGAAGGATGGGAGCAGATCTGTTGCCGCTAGGGTTCTCAGCCCAATCAGTGGACTGCTAGGCATAACTTGGTGTAACAGGTCAGACAGTAGCTGCCAGCTATTCCACCCTGCCAGGCAAGTCTGGGGTATCAGGAACTGTGGGCTCCTCCTGCAGTCCAGCATATCTGCTTTCCCCACAGCTTCCTGGGGCAGGGGAAGGAGAGCTTCAGGGACCCAGATTCTTGAGCCAAAATGTATTGACAAGTTGGGGTGGCAGGTGCAGCAATCATCAAGGGAACTGGGCTGTGTCGTCAGCACTTGTCTGGGGTGCTCTGCTTCATTATAAGACATCCCCCCCCTTCCCGTAGTGCAACCCTCCCCACCCCTCTCAGAGCCACCTGCCTCTTGCTCTGAGGTTCTCTTTATGTTCCAGCCAGTCTCTGCATTCATCCTCTGCACTTGCTGTTGGCTGTCTCTCATTCTGAAAGAGCCCAGAGTGCCAGGGGCATTGCCTCTCACAGCCCGTGTGCTAGGGCTGTTTCCTGGGGGAGCCGTTTTGTATTATTATCCCTTTTAAACATTCCAAGGAAGAGCACAGCCAAACTGACAGCAGCATTTGCTAAAGATGAAGCCAGTCTGAGCTGGAGAAGGAAGCGGCCAGCCCTTCTTAAAGGAGCAAACAGGATCCTAAAATATGTCATGCACAAATGATGTCTGAGGGGCCTTGGGGAGGGATGGGAAAAAAATGCCTCGTTCTTGGAGGCTGAAACCATCACTGTGTTCCAGCCCATGCTTTCTAGTGCCTGGCAACGCTCAGCCTCATTGCTGTACTGCGAAGCTTGAATGTGCGTTCAGCTCTTCCTCTGTCTGCCTGCACACACGGAACCCACAGACAACAGATGCAGGGTGCCTCAGGGAGGCTGTCCTGGGCAGCAGACCCTGGGATGAATCTTTAAGCATAGTCAAAAGCATCCTCGTGATGGTATAGCTGACTGGTAGCTAGGATCATGCCCAAGTTCCCTTTAGAAGCAGAGGCTTGTTGATCCCAGGCTGCTTGTTTGTATTTTTGGCCCATCATTTGAATTTCTGGTATCCCAAGCCACCCCAAACTCAGGTCTTAAATCCTTACCTGAGCTTCAGATCCTCTGAAACACTGAAGTCGCCTGCAGACAAGGCTGACTCTTTTGATTAGTGGCGTACATTATCTGTCAATCTCAGCAAATCCTAGATTCATCAGTTTGAGTGCCCATCCTTGGATTAGCCCCTCTGTGTGTAACATCTCTAAGGGCTGAAGAGAGGGAGCGCCTTGATGTTCTCTTCTGTCTGTTCCGGGATGTCAGAATGCCACTCACTTTAGGTGTGTGATAGGAAGCGGGTCTTCACCAATGGGTGACAGTGGGCACCCATGCCAGCCTCTGTTGGGGGGTAATACAATAGGGAACACATCCAAGACCCCACATTGAGGAGCAAACCTCTGACACACTTTTGTGCTTTTTGGGACTTGGGTGTAGGCAAGCTTTTCTTGGGTTTTTACATCAGCAGTGAGCCTATGTAGCTGTTGGAGAAGCCTGTGTCCCAGCCTCCTCTCTCATTCTGGGATGGCCATCCCTCCCCAGTAGGCTTTCTTACAAGCTCTGCTGGGGGTTGTGACACACCGGCTGCCTTCTTTCTCTAAGCACCATGGCTGACTTATTAGAGAATTTAAGTGTTAGGGATGCTCTCTTTTTTTTTTTTTCTGAATTTGATTTTTCTGTAAAGCCCAGAGCATCATCTCCAGGGCAAATGCTGTAGCGCAAGCTCCCTTATTCCAAGTTCTTAGCTGGTGTGCAATGAAGGTTGTAATGCCCTTTAATTAGTGAATGAGCTGTGATTCTAGCAGAGTGAAAGAAGGTTGTTCATGGAGACTCAAAGTCCCCAGGAAGCCAGGTGTGGAACGCTGAGTGCCAAGTAAGCAGGCTGTGCTCCCTGCCTGTGCAGAAAGACCCTGAGCCCTCTCCCTGGAACAGTCTGGCTGCAGAGAGGTCTGCAGATTCTCCTCCCGGGTAAACCATGAGAAAGATTTGATTCTGGGCCTTCTACTCGCAGGAGATGACTCCAGTGACCCAGAGTAGAAAGGAGCTGAGGTGGGAGTTGATGGGGCTTGTGAGTCTCTGATTTGAGTCCAAGGCCAGTGTGGTAGGCATGGGTTTGAAGCCCTGAGCCACGCCATCCTTGTTTCTTTGTGCCCTTGCATGCTCTCGAGATGGGCACTCACTCACCTAACCTTGACCTTCTAACCCACAGTATTGTTGGAGGGAAGAGCATGGGGGGCACCACGTGAGGAAGCCTTCTGTGTTTTAGCCAGCTGTGTGGAACTGTGGGGGTTCTTAGCAGGATCCGGAACGGGGTTGTTGTTGTCCTGCCTGCCTCCACTGTTTTTCAGGCGTCAGATTGATGAGGAATGCTGCGAAGATGAGGACAGCAAGGTGGGAGGGCCACTGCTTTCTCTGGTGAAAACTTATCCTCCAGAGAGGGAGCCGCTTCGAGTGGAGGAGGTCCTGTTGGAATCGGAGCTGACTACTGCTGTCATTTCCGATTAGCGTGTGACAAGGCCTTATGTTGTCTCTTTGCTTAGTCACATTGGGGTTCACCTGCGTTCAGGTCCAGGAATGCGAATGACTGCTCCGTTTTCACACTTAGCCTGTCCATCACTGTGGGTATTTACGCTTTCAGTGTGAGATTTCCTAGGAAAGACTTGACTTTCTTTCCCGCACTGAATGGATCTTGCTGTTGCTAGAGTTTTCCTGCCTGGCCCACGGTCAGGATAAATCTCTTTCACCTGCCAGTCCCACAGCCGCTCAGACCCAACCAAGTAAACACAGAGACTTATATTGCTTACAAACTGTATGGCCGTGGCAGGATTCTTGCTAACTGTCCTTATATCTTATATCAACCCATTTCTATAAATCTATACCTTGCCACATGGCTCGTGGCTTACCGGCACCTTTACATGCTGCTGCTGCTTGTCCTGGCGGTGGCTGGCAGAGCCTCCCTCTGCCTTCCTGTTCTTTTAATTCTCTCTGTTAGCCCCGCCTATACTTTCTGCCTAGCCACTGCCAATCAGTGTTTTATTAGCAACACATTTGCCATACAAAACATCCCACAGCATCTTGCTATCCTACAGCATATAACATTATAGAGATGGTGGAAGTGGAGGCCAAGGAAGGTTGTGTCTTTGGGGTTCTTTGACAAGGTCACGTAGCTCTCTAGTCACATCTCACTACAGAAGAGCATGCACGAGGAGGATGTGGGCTTTGAGAAACAATCTGAGCTGGGATTCCAACTCTACGGCATATATGTGGTGGAAACTAGTATTAGTTTACTTAGCTCCAGTTTTCCCATCTCTAAAGTAGGACCAGTAACACCCAAGGCTCAGCTGGAGGTGGGGCTTACTCTGTGTGGTAATTGCTAACTGAACTTGAATGCCACTCTTGCCAACCTTTCAGCCCGTGACCACAGCAACATCAAAGCACAGGCACCCACTGTGTTCTTTGTTTCCAGGGCTCCTCATTTTGCTTGGTACCCTGAACATTGTCTCGTATTCACTGGCTTGGTCTCCACGTTGCACCTCATACTTCCTAACTTGCCTCCAGGAAGCACACCCTGCTTCAGCCCCTGACATGGGTGGAGTACGCTCTGCACCACGTGTATAGTAGTAGCTTTTCTCACTGTGTACCATGTTTATGTCTGTATGGTTATCCCTTTGTCTATCAAACAGGACCTGTGGTCCAGCAACAATCCAAGTAGACCAGGTCTGTGCTATCACAACCCATCTCTATCCCTGCCAGCCCAGGGCTAGTCTCAGAACAGATTTTGCTAATATTATATTAAGTAGAGGGCCTCACAACCCTGCCAATACCAGGCAGAGCCTCACTGGTTTAGTTGCTTTCTGTCTCTGAATTTACCCATAGTCCTAGCTCATGGGCCTTTCTTGGCCTCTATCTTTTGTGTCCTACCTCGTTGTATCTTTCAATGCTTCAGTACCTTCAAAATCTAGCTTTGTCGTAACTGCAGCCTTCTCCCTCCACAGTATCACCATTTTAACTCCCCCCGTTCTCTTCTGTCTTTACCTGTCCTCAGTGCAGACATGACATGATGCTTTCCCTTCTGGGAGAAGCATGAAGCGTTGGCAGTAAAAGGGACCTTGGAGATAAATGAATTCAGTTCCCGAGTTTTTTAACCACTGACAGTTTTTTTTTTTTTAAATTTGTTTTCAAATTGATAGAAAAATGTAGCTGTTATGATGTGTAGCCTGATGCTATATACATGCATTCATATATATTACTTACATATATAGATGGTTGTATTAAGCAACTTAGGACACACATTACTATGTGTGCTTATCTTCTGTGTGGGTGTGTGTATATGTATGTAGGTTGAGAATGTATGAAATCTAAAATCTCTTTGATTTTCAAGTATATGCTATACTGTTATCAAATGTATGGCAGTGTCAGAAAATATCTTGAACTTACTTCTCCTGAAATTTTGTATCCTTTGGTCAACACATCTCCAGTCTTCCTACTTGGCCACCTCAGCCTCTGGTCACCATCTTCTTACTTTGTGTCTTTGAATTTGATCTCTTTAAGAGATTCTACACATGGGGCTAGAGAGATGGTACAGTGGTTAAGAGCACTGGATGCTCTTCCAGAGGACCCAGGCTCTATTCCCAGCACCTACATGGTGGTTCTAAGCATCTGTACTCTAGTTCCAGGGAACCTGATGACTTACTCTGGCCTCTATGGGTACCAGGTACACATGTGGTGGTACACAGACATGCATTCAGGTAAAACACTAATACACATTTAAAAAAAAAAAAAGAGGCAGGATGATCAGGAGTTCTAGGTCATCCTCAACTACACATTGAGTTTGAGGCCAGTCTTGGCTACATGTGACAACTGATCCTCCCCTGCAATGTTTTCATTCATCTGCATATTCTGAAGACCCAGAATTTCTTAGCACATAGCTCTCCAAGTGTATTCTCGAAGTTTGTATTTAGTAGGCTTAAAGCCACGGATGAAAGGTGACTGGTTAACATGTACCTGGAATTTGTTTGATCTGGGAAAGCTAGTCTTTATTATTATTCTTATACTCTCTGGTTATAAAAACAATCCACGGTCACTGAAGAAAAACTGACAGACATGAGAAGTAAAAGGGCAAGGGAGGAAGGAATGGAAATTGACCACAATAAACTTCCTAATATAACTGCATGCAATATTTTGGTATTTTGAGGGTATTTCCCTTTAGCCACATGATTTGTGTGGATGAGTATTTCACTGGGCTGGTAGTATGCCTTCTACGTATATGTACAATATGTGCTGTATGGTATGCACCCAATCAATGTCTGTTTACTGTATTTTAATGTCACAGTGAACTTCCATTCCTCTCCTTCGACGGCAATGTAAAGTTATTATCATGCATTTATATTGTGTTATCTTGGTCCCACTGTTTCCTGAATATGTGCTAGGATATACTGGAGACCTGTTCTTGCACGCCAAGCCAGAGCTCCTGAGTGAAACCCACCCCCGATCCTCAGTGAGGCCCAGTTCTCCTGCTCCTTATACAGCTGTCTGCACTGCAGTCCTCAGCCCACAGGTGTGAGTCCTGGTTCTCTGCCACCTGTGCAGTCTGGACTTTACATCAAAATGATCTGACGTAGCAGTAATGCAAACTAGATGATCTCACATATTCTTAGGAGGCTCAGCACCTGTGAGCCTTTGGCATGCCCTGGAGAGACAAGCTTTGCTGTGCTGGCCATGAGGCTTCTGCGACGCCAGTCTCTGGTTCCAGCTTTCCGATTTGTAGTCTGGTAGGTTGTGGGCTGTCTGGAAGTAAAGCTTTTGGGGGCACGTTGCATCTTTTCTGTTGTGCTGATCGGGTAAGGCTGTGGTTGGGAGCTGTTAGGATGACTCATACTGTCGCCTGGGAAAGAAAAGCTGCACAGCTCTGAGCTAATGCCCAGTCACTTGCTGGGCGGATGTGTATCTCTCTGTCTCCTTCCTTGGGAATTCTTCTACCTCCAGAACTGTTGATAAAAGAGGAGTCTGGACTCAGTTGATAAAGAGCTTGCCCGTGTAAGTGTGAGGACTAGAGTTCAAATCTCTAGATCCACATAAAAAACCCAGGTGGGAATGGGGCCTGGCTCTTAATCCCAGCACCGGGGAGGTGAGACAGAGGATTTCTAGAGCAAGCTGGCTAACTAGACTGGTCAGTAAGCTCTGGACTCAACTGAGAGCTCCTGACTCAATGAATAAGATGGAGGAAGATTAAGGAAAGCTCCCAAGATATGGGCTCCACATGCATTCACACCTATGTACAAGCACACCTGCACACACATACATGAACATTCATGCAAACACACATGGAATGCATGCATACACAACACACAAACACATATGAGAGAGAGACCACGCAAGCTAGCTAAGAACTTATTTGCTTAGAAACTTACCTGTTTTCTAGTTCTACAGAAAATCTTTCCCTAAACAAAGACTCAAGCTCTAAAATACTTTCTATGAAGTGAATCTAGTTTGCTGCTAATTTCCATACGAGGAGCTGAGATGGGAGCCCCCTCACCACCACCCCATATCCGAAACCCAATTCCTCAAAGGTTGAATTGGCAGCTTTTAGCACCAAGCTTGCTGCTGGAGGCAGTACTTCTTAGAGTAGTTCACACCTCCAAGTAGCATGATGCTCAAGACTGGCTTTGTGCTTTCCCGGTTTTGTAGGTTCATGATTGAAGGAGTTAGGTTGAAATACCAAATGTGGGCAGCCAGCACATCTGACCTATGCGCTATGATAACCTGAAACAGGTGGGCTGTGCATCTCCTGGAAATTTGAAGTTTCATATATCACACCCTTCCACGCATTTGTCTTCAAACTAACCCTTACAGGCTGGACTTCTGGTAGCCAGACAGCAGCTGTGGCCAACAAGCAGACATACAGCACGTCGACTATTTGGTAAATCTGAAATCTACGGGAGAAACCCATGTATGAAGACGGGGTTTCCCAGGGGTCATCCCCTGAGGCATCATTCTCTGAGACTAGAGTATCTTTCCTTTCCATAGCATTTGCTTTTCTAGTGCTTTAGGCACACTCCGTGCAGATTGACTCAGTGGTCATTGAAATGAACGCTGGGCAGAAATTAAGCACGCAGCAGAGAAAGAATGTATTTGACCACCATTGATGGATAATGAGCCTCCGTGAGCCCCAGTTTCCCCATAAATAGAATGAGTGGGCTGAACTAGGTGGTCTCCAAAGACAACTCCTTGTCCTGTGTTTGCCTTACTAAAACTAAAAACCCCCACTTGCACTGAGACTGGGGGAAGGATCTGATGTTACTTTTTCAACCCAGTACACTTAGCTATTTATTGGTTTGCCTTTATTAATCAGAAGTGCACAGATGCAAGGAACGGCTGAGGAGGGAGCAAGGAGGCACCGAACCATGCTCTCAGAATCCCATCTTGGACGTCTGTGTGTCTGGCTGCAGGTTCTTCGTTTAACAAAGTTTCTCTCCACACTAGCACAGCAGGTGTGAGCCTGGGTCTGCTCTGGGTCTCACAGGTATGGACTAGCAAGAGTATATGTGTGAGATGATAAAGGCAGTCCACAGAGATTTCCTAGACAGCTGCTGTGGGCAGAGAGTCTTACAGTGCAGACCACTGTGCCTTTCTTGGGTAGCTTGTTATAAACCTCCCCACCACCTGGGGGCAGTCCATGGGCCAGTGATTCTGTGATGAATACAAAATGGCTAGTCAATGGTATTTTGCCTCTATGGGGACCAATGGTGTCATTCGCACTCCAAGCTTCCTGTGGTGTCAGGTTGAGCATCTAGGCTTAATTTCACCTTTCTGGATCCCGCTTTGCTCTCTACTTTAGGGGCTTTCTCTGAGAAATATTTATTCAGTAACTCAAGACCTCATCTCTGGCTCTGCTGGGGAACCTATAACCATGTATCCATGGTTTTTCTTCCTTGGTTTGTTTGGTAACATGGAGATTGATCTCAGCTATGGCTTAGAAAGAAAGATGCCCGCACTAAGCATCCTTTAAATCCCAAGCTTTCTAGATCTGCGCCTTCAGCTTGGGACCTAAGATGGTTTCCAAAAGCCATTTCTCAAAATTCAAACAAGCATCTCTTGGGTTGATCTTCATTGTTACAGACTCTGCTGGTTTGCTCCTCTTTTGGGGGGGGAGGGGTTTGCCCAGCAACAGCCCTTCCTAAGGAGCTGAGCTGTCTCTGTTCTGCCAGCTGCTGTATACCCGTAAGCTGTTTTCATGCTAGAGCACATCTTCCCTGGCACCCGTGTTATCGTTTTCCAGATCCCATGGTTCCCCCTGAAAGCCCCTCCCAGCATTCCTTGTCATATCTCCTTGAATGTGCCTCCACCTGGCTTCCAGGAGGAGGCTACCACCTTTGAGGCTGGCTGTGAGTTGAACCCATCTGCGAAGCAGGAGGTGGGGAGGGATGGATGCTGAGCAGGGCGATGCTACTCATATATCACAGAAACCATGAGTGATGGAGGAGTGTATGAAAGGACTCTTACTGTTCGGGCTGAAATGGGATGCTGGTGACTCAAGGGCAATGTGATTGCTGTCTCCAAACACTTAGAGAACAATCATAGAAAATGGAAACAGAGCCTTCTCTGAGAGAGGCCACAGGCCAGAACTCGAGCTGTGGGATGGAGGACAGGAGTTCAGAGAGGTGGCTATCAGCTGATTGGAAAGACTTATCCTGGGAGTCTAAAGCACCTTAGCACTGCCCATGCCCTGCCCCTTAGGTCTAACCAATGCTAAGGGATCACCTATAGGCAGAGATTGTTGTCTGGGAAATGGTTAGACTAATGACCTCTGATGTTACTTCCAACTGGGAGAGTATTTGATTTCTTTCTTTCCTGAATAGATAGCCGAGGTTGGGGGTAAATGCCATTGATGGAGGACACTGGAAAGAAGTGCTGACAAGTATAGCTAGCGACCCAGATTACAGACCCACCCACTGCCCAGTGCCATGAAGCTTTGAAGTTAAATGCCTCTGATGGATGCCAGGAAGAAGAATGGTGTCTTTCGAGATAAAAGAGTGGATTCATCCAGGGAGAACACGGGAAGAGTGGGGTGCTGGAAGCCAGCCACTGTAGTGGCAGTTAATGGTCTGGCCATTCCAAAATGTGTATGCCTGGCTTATTGAAAGGCAGGTCCTGGAATTTGTCGTAGATTCAGGGAGCTAGCTCCAACCCCACAGAGAAAGGTTTGGGTTGCATTTGAGCATGGTCTAGTTTCACACTGAGGGCTGAGGAGACTGGGAAGCTTATGGCTTAGACACAAACCTGGGGCTAGGGTGCTAGAAACTCCCTCAGCTACAGGACCCAGGAAGGAGGCTAGGCTATAAGGAGAATGCCCTGCCCAGGAGCACTGGTGACAGACAACCAATGGATATCCAAGTTAAAGAAGTACGGTAATGTTAGAGGGGCAAGGGGCTCTGGCACTTGAGACAATAACACAATGGGGTATTGTTGCCTCTAGTCACGTTAACGGTGGGCAGAGCCAAGCATGTACGTGTTCAGATGGGTGTGACTTTGTATGAATTATTTAGCCCTTCCAGGTCTCTATTTCCTCATCTATTAAGTAAGAGCATCTCGATACTAGTGCTTTATAGGCATGTTCATAGTGACCAGATGGAATAAATAAGGCTTGTATTGGCCAGGTATGGAATATCTGCTTTGTGGATTTTGCTTTAAGACAGGTTCTCATGTAGCGTAGGCTTGCTCCAGGTTCCTGTGTAGCTGACTGGTGTCTTGAACTCACTGTCCTCCTGCCTCTACCTACAAGTGCTGGTACTAAAGGCATGGGGCACCAAGTCCAGTTTATGAGGTACTGGGGATGAGACCCAGGGCATTCTGCATGCTAGGCAAGCATTCTACCAGCCGAGTTACGTACATCCTCAGGCCTGATGCTGTTAATTTTATTATTCCTGAGATAAGTGGGTGATACTGACAGGTGATCCAGGGACAGAAGGATTTGCTTTTAAATCCATATTGACAATGTAGCATTAGGAGGTCTCGAGAGGGGGTGGGGAGCGAGGCTGTAAACAAGCCAGCCACCTACCCACGGCTGCTGCTGCGGTTGAGCACAGGCTAATGTACACACTGAGACCATACCCAAAGCGAATTCCTGCCAATGGTCCAGCACTGTGTAGTGTATAAAGTCTACTAGTGACTGCTAGCACTTTTTGAGTGTTCCAGACACTCCTGTCAGCAGTTTATGCAATGAAAGCTCATCTAGTTTTCCCAACAGCCCCATGGAATACAGAGCTCTGCTGTCTGTTCAGAGAGGGAAGAAACGAAGCTCAAAACTCCTGCCCTGTCCTTAGATGGAAACGTGTGAAAGTGGGATCTGAGGAGTCTTGATCCAGATCCCTGATGCTCTGAAAGACTCTAGCTTAGCTCCTTAGCTTGGTTGGCTGTCACCAGTGCTCCTGGGCAGAGTGTTCTCCTTGTAGCCTAGCCTCCTCCCCAGCTCCTATAGCTGAGAATGTTTCTAACACCCCCAAAGCAAGAATTGTGTCTCAGTCATAAACTTCCCAGTCTCCCCAGCCCTCACTGTCTTTTTAAAACTATGTGTCATGGGTTCACATGGGGGGGTCACATAACTAGATGCCAGGATCATGAACAGTAAAGGACTCTGAACTCACAATGACCAAAAATTAATTTGAAATCAAACATGTAATGAAGCTGTCGTGTTTCTGGTCGCGCTCACTGGTGTTGCATTCCACAACTTGACTGCAGGTGTGGTTCAGAACACACAGCCTGCGCACTTTGCCATCATACTGTGCAGAGTCAAAGAACTCTGCTCCAGACACCTCTGCTTGGATTCCAGGCTGTGCTAGGAACTGCGTATATGGAGTTTCTGCTCTTACCGAAACTCAATGGTTTAATTATAGAAAGTAATGACTCTTAATATTTCCCCGCTGTCACTCCTCAGTGTGTAAGTGTCAATCAAATTCGTCTATCTTTGGATTCCATTGTTAGAATGTTTGATGCTAAAAAATGCAGTTCTGTGTTGCTAACTTGAGTTTCATTAAAAAAAAAATCATTAAATAAATTTTGGCTTTGGATTAGGATGGGATTTCCAACATCTTCTGAAATGGCCTTAAACTTCTGCCGTGTTTTACTACACATTCAAGCAAAGCAGTATTCTCAATGGTGATGATTATAAAGTCAAAATATCATCCATCAACTCTGAAAAATGTGGAAAATGCTCTGTGTCCCACAATATCAACTATTCAGCCAAGATTTAATTCTATCTGTAAAAATAAACAAATACATTCATCTCATCAGTATGCAAATTTCCATTCATTTTTAATCATTTTCAATAAATGGAAAATTATATGCACATCAAGACATTGATATTTTTGAGATTTCATTTTATGTTCATGAGTGTTTGCCTGAATGTCTGTCTGTCTGCACACTACATGCATGTAGTGACCATGGAGGCAAGAAGAGGATTGGATCCCCTGGGAACGGACAGACAGATGGTTGTGAGCAGGCATGTGGGAATTGAACCTGGGTCCTCTAGAAGAACAACCATCGCTCTTAACCACTGAGCCATCTCTCTAGACTCCAAATGATTGTTTGGAAATCCTTTTCTTATAATATTTATGAATAAATGTTTGATTAGCACACCTATTTTGCATACCTGTATATCTTGACTTGCGCAAAAATTTCTAGGGTGACAAGAGTGGAGAAAGGTTAAGGAGCCCTGCCTCACGAGATGCTGCATGGTCCTCACAGCCATTCTAACAATGGAGATGCGGTGCTGTGTTTGTTTCACAGCTGAATATGGGTGAGGCTTGGAGAGGTTTTGTGACAGGATTAAGGCCTCTCAGACAGGAAGAAGCATTGAGGATCAGAGCTCAGGTTTGAGGATTGCTTTTGAGGCTCCTCTGAAAAGGCGCTGTGCTTCCTGGCTTCCTGTGTAGTGGTGAGTGAAGGCCAGACTGTCTACCAGCAGGTCTTTAGGACAGAGGTCAAGGGGTTAGAATTTAGGCTCAAAGTCTGCTACTTTTTAGTGTTCTCCTTGCCTTGGCCTCTGGCATTGGAAATAGCTGGAACTGAAGCTAAGGAAGGGAACAGAGTCGGAGGGGTGTCCCAGCTGCAGAGCTCAGTCATCCACTGAGTCCTCTGGTTCTCACAGCATCCCTTGCCCTTGGGTAGGTTAATGGAGGACACTGAGGCAGCCTTTGTGCTCTATGGCTGAGACCCAGTGAGAGGTTTGGGCTTTCCATTATTACTGTCTGGCTCCAACTCCAGCCTTAGAAAGAGAGCAACACACACAGTCAGAAGATGCTGCTTCTGAAAGTGGCCAAGCCTGGCCTTTCATCTGATGAGTGTGTGGGTCGCCAGAGGTGGATGGCATGCCTTCTTGGTGCAGCTGCTGTCACCAGGAACACAGCTGGGAGCCATGCATCCACTCTGCAGATTGCAATTCCCCCTTTCAGGGCAAGATGGGAACTGAATCCCAGAGTCATAATTTTTACACATCACAAGCACCAGAGTTCTGGGAGCTGGGCACATGCCTGTGTTGGTTCTGACCTTCCACCTGCTCTGCTCTGTGTGTGGGCCTTTGATCACTCCTATCTAGGACTGCACAGGGGAGGCCAAGCATTCCTCTGCCTCTCCGGCAGTGACTTGATTTTAAATGTCCAGTCTGAGTCCAGTTCAAACGGTCATATTTGCAGGTGGCAGAGAGGCCCTAGAGTGACACTCACAGTTCATAAAAATATTTGGGTGACCTTAGGATTCCACGCTATGACTGCATATTACAGGGGTGAACTTGGGCAAGTGGCTTAATTAGTTTGTGAGAAGGAAATGCTATAGCTTAATTGGTCTCAACCTGCAGGAGTTTCTTCTTGTTCTTTTCTCGCTCGCCATCTCCACCTACACAAAGACTCTGCCTCCTAATACAGAGCTGTGCATTCCTGTCTCTTCTTTTTATTTTTTTAATCCAGGGGGTTTCTCTTGGGATTCTTTGCCTTTGTTCCCTTGTAGTCTCCTTCTGCCCCTGGCCATGGTGATTGAAGCTCCTCTCTCTGGAGCAGAAATGGTTCTGTAGGGAGTCTAGCATGTCCACTGCCTCAGTTTCTTTCATAATGCTGTGATAAAATATTCTGACAAAAGCAGCTTGAGGGAGAAAGAGCTTATTTTAGTTCACAGTTCAAGGGTGTGGCCCATCCTGGCAGGGAAATCAAGGCAGCGGGAGCTTGAAGCAACTTATCACATGTCAAGAGATGAGTCAAGAAGCAGAGAGTGGTGAGTGCATGCTGCTGCTCACTTCTCTTTCTCCACTTATGCAGTCAGGATCCCAGCCAGGGAATGGTGCCACCCACGGTGGGCAGACCTTCTCATCTCAATTGACGCAATCAAGACAACTCCGGTAGGTCACAGGCATGCCTATCTCCCAAGTAATTCTGAATTTTGTCAAGTGGATTAACATTGACCATCATACCAAGGAACTTAAGGAATCCAAGTTTTTCACTTTCTCCCTTGCAGCCCAGCCCTGAGTGATGACCACCCCTCTTTTCTCAGAAAGGGTGACAGGTAGCTGATGGAAGAGACATAACTCGAGAGGGGACAAGCAACTGTGTCTTCCAAAGTTTAGTCCATGGCTACCTCTGCCTTCCTGGCAGAATGGCTTTTCTAGAAGAACACCTTCTGTCCCCTGGGCCTGTTAGCTATTTCAGGGACATTTTAAGTGGCCATTAACAAAATGTTGAATTATGGCTGCAAACCTCTGGGAGTCAAGTGACATTCACATGAATCACGAGTGAGAGCTGAGCAGTCAAGGCTGCCACAATGGGCTGGGATTAAACAAACAGGAGCCGTTGTTCTTCCCAGAGCACAGAGGCAAGAAGGTCACTCCTTAGAGCCCATAAAGCAGGACACTTTAGGACACATGTCTGCTACTGCAGGGCCGACACTTCTTTGATTTTCACAGAGGAAGAGTCCAGCTTTATCTATGGAAAAACTAGTAATCATCAGGATGTACAAGGGCTCTCCCAGCCAATCTCAGAAGCTATGCATTGCCTGATACATTGATTCATTGGCTCAGCGAACATCTACTGATGTTCTGGGCATTGTGCTAGGCTCAGGAGAAACTGTAATGAATAATATCCTGTGCGGGAACTCCAGGAGCTCCCCACTGGGTGAGGGAGGCTGAGCAGTAAACAAACACACAGATTTACACTGAGTAACCAAAAACTGCAGAAGGTCCTTGGGCAACATAGCAGCACAAGCTCTAAAACTCTCAATGGGAGACTGTTACATTGTTTCTTTTTCTCCTTGTATTTCTTCCCTTTTCAAATTCTTGTAACAATTACGATTACAAATATTGCAAAACTCCGATGGAGGAGTCCCACGTGTCTTTTACCCAGAAGTCTCAGTGGTGGTGCAATCAAGCCCTTCACAGCTAAAACACCCCACTCAGGGTTCCTCATCATAGCCAGCTGTCAAAGGCTTTTCCTGTATCACCTGGATCTTCATGACCTTAACGTGTTCTGCGATTCAGAGCCACTGGTTTTGTATAGTGGTCTTCAGCTTGGGTTCCTCTGGCTTAGACCTGGGTTAAGATTTTATTTGCTTTTATTCTTTTGTGGCACTAGGAAGTGAATCCATGGTCTGACTCATGGCTGTAGCACTGAGCAACACCCCCAGCCTCCCAGGTTAGGCATCTGGGGCTGAGATTTCAGGGAGATGAGTTCTTTTGCATCCTGTCTGCGGTCTCATACCTTCCATTTGTCCCAAACTTGGTAGTGTGAAGTTTTGACGAAGATATGCCTTCCTAGGAGATGCCCCAAGACACATAAAACTCTGTTTTCTTCTCTTTCGCTCCCTACTTCATAATCCATCACTTTTCTTGCCTGAATTCTTATGATGATCCCTGCCAGATGCTGGCTTTCTGATTCTACCATTCCGCATGTGTTTTGTTAGTTGGCTTTCTGAAATAAGAGCTATCTTTTCCCCCTTTCTGTTCATTTCTTTATATCAGTATAGACTCTTAAATGAACTTCTATTTTATCCACAGGCATACTCCGTTTACATAATTATTTGGAAACATATTTTGAAAGCCCTTTCCACTGACCTCCGTGTCCTTCTGCTATTTCCCAGAGTTCTCTGAACATTCAGTTTCTTGTCCAGCTGGTGATCTGGGTTCATCTTTTTCATTCTTCACTCTGTGATCAGACATTTTCAGCAAATTCAGGCTCTGGTCAACAGGGGATGCTATTTAGAACCAGGATCTGGGATCCAGGTGTGCTCATGGCCATCTAGGGTGATCCAGCTCCTGGGAGCCAGGTGGCTGAGCTAGGATATTTACATGTTCGTGGACACCTAGGTCTCAAACTCTGGTATGGAACTATCCAATTCTAGTCTCATACCACGGGGTTCCTTGCTGTTTCCACTTTCCATGTTGGCCCCTCCCTACTCCAGTAGTGAGACACTTGTGACCCATGATCCTCTGACCACGTCTTTCCTTGCTTAGTTCTCTTGAGTGGATTCCATCACTGTGCTCCACTGATCTGTGAATCTGCTTGAGCACCACATCTCCAGGGCCCTGTTCCTGTCCTGACCTCTGCAGGTGCACTTGCCTGCCTCAATTGTTTATAAACTATTTACACAGCTTCTCTAACTTCTAAAACATCCATTGGAGAGAGAGAGGCAAGATTGTTGTATGTTGCAAGTGGTTATTCTGTTTCTGGTAAACAAAATGCTCACCTCCATTGAGAGAGACAGAGACACACGGAGATTTAAAATAGCTTTATTAAGTGATAAATAAATAAAGAGATACAATTCTCATGCCACACAGTTCACTGATATAAAGTATATAATTCCAGGTATTAGAGTCTTCATAAAGTTATGAACTTTAGGAGCACACCCCATCCATCAAAAATCAGTTCACTTCCTCAATTTCCTACAAGTCCATCCTTCTAGCCCCAGGTAAATATTAGTCTATCGTCTGCCTCTGTAGATGTGTCTGTTTTGGAGATGACATATAGAGGGAGTCTTACAGCATGTGATATTTTGCAACAAAAATTTCCCATCCAGCAGAACGTTTTTCAGGTTTATTTGTGTTGTAGTTAGCGTCAATATATTACTATCTTTAAATACTAAATAGTATTCTACTCAAAGGCCGCACTGCATTTCATTTTGCCAATCATCAATTAATGTACCCTTGTTACACTTTCACTGTCTTGAATATCGCTGTCTCTCAGACCGGTCATTATACCCAGTTATTCCACAGTCGGAGTCTGCCTGATTCTTCCTTCCAGTGTCACTTGCCAGGCTTCTTCCTCCTCTGTGTTTCTTTCAAAGTGGGAGTGAGTTTTAAGAACTCAGTTGGATTCAGTTGAATGTCCAATGCAGAGAGGACCTCAAATAACACTACAAACTTCTGACTCCACCAGACAGGGATAATGTTCCTTAGGGGGCTGTCCCACTCTTAGTGCAAGCTTTGATCACTTAGCTAAGGGAAGATACTGCTAGCCCACCCATTGCATCATCACCCATTCTGACACCATCTCTCTGCCTCTGGTAGATGATGCTGCGTGACTTCCTGTTCATGGTCCATTTGCTCTAATATCGGAAACCAGAGTCAACGCCTGCATTGGTGATTACAAAGTAGTGATTTCCGATCCTGTCATTCCCGTACTTATTAGCCGACATTCTTCCTAAGGGAGAGCTTTCCCTCATCAGCTAGATCAAGCACAGCTGCTCCTGTGAAGCAAAAGAAGCCCCCTTCTTGCCCTTTAAGTAGCAGTTTCCACGAGGCAGAGTTGCTGGTCTTGGGGTGACGATTTCTTCCCAGATGGGCACAGAAGAAGAAGGAAGGTATGCACTAGAGGAAGTTGAACAATGGCTGGGAAGTGAGTGTGGGTGGTAGGAGAGTGTGAGAGAGGATCATTAGGACATCACTTTGCTGTACCCATGGCAACCACAGAGTCCATGCTATCTCAAAGTTGGGCTCTTTGTCTCTCACTCACGGGTCTCAACCTTAGGGAGTTGGCCTGGCTGTATGACATGAGGCCATAAGGGTGGTGAAGCACAGCTGTTACCACACTGAAGACTTGGCCCAAGATAGGTCTGTAAGTATTAACTTTGCTAACTGCAGAGATTCTAATTTTAATGTAAAAAATTACATTTATTATTTTATGTGTATACATATTTGCATCTGTGAGAATGTGTGTGTGCAGCGGTGCACATGTGGAGGTCAGAGGAGAACTTGCAGGATTCTGTTCTCTCTTTTTACCGTGTGGGGTCCAGGATCCAAACTCAGGTCTCCAGGCTTGGCAGCAACCACCTTTACCTGCTGAGCCATCTTCCTGTCCCAAAGACTCTAACTTAACTTGTCTCTTCCTGTCCTCTCACTCCTCAAGTGTCTGTCCCTGATATGGTGAAAAGCTTGTGTTGCCTTTTGGGGTCCCTAGTGAACTCATTCAGCAAGCCTCCTTGGAAGGACCAGAAGGGGCAAGTGGCAAAGGATGCTCCCCTTGTGAATTCTATCTAACGCAACTGCCATGATGACAATGAACGGTAGTGAAAGGGAGTGACTTGGTGAGCCCTCGTTATGTATGTGCAGGGTTTGCACGTGTGCTTGAGAGCACAGCACTGTGTCCTCCCAGGGACCGGCAGATGCTGCTCTCACTCCTCTCTTCTTATTTCTCAGGGCTTGGCGCAACTGATAGAAGGAATTGCTCAGTCCTCCCATCCGTTTCATCACCCTAAGCACTGCATGAAGAACTTTACCTAGGATAGGGTAGAGGACCACAGACAACCGAGTACTGTCACACTCTCCTGCCCCCAGCCTGGGTTTCCCTGATAATTAGATAATTCAATAGCTTAATGTTTTTGAGTCTGGATGGGAGTATTTCTGGTGCAAAGAGGATCCAAAGATAGGGGTCCTTTCCAGATCCGTGTGGTAAGACTCTAACTCTAGGTGATAGAGGTGTTAAGATGTAGAGCCTTTGAAAGATAAGCCTAGTGGTGGGGCCCTCGGGAGTAGGGTAAGTGCCCTTTTAAGGAGGCCCATGAGAGACCCTTGCCTCCTCACATAGGGGTGCAGCTAGAAAGCACCCCACCCAGCACTGACTCTGCTGTCACTTTGGTCTTGAACTTCTCAGCCCCCAGAACCATGGGAATACATTTCTGTTGTTTTTATGTAGCCTGAAGGGACTTAGGAAGGAGTGAAATGGACTGTCACTCACACAGGGGGTGGGTTGGGGGCGGTACCCAGGGAGCATGGGCACCACTGTACCCAGGAACCCTTAGAATAACACTGTGACTCTTCTTTGCATTCCTTGCTTGATAGCCCCCAAACAGAGTCTCCTTTACACACGCTGCCTCTAACCTGCCTGCGCATGGTCACTAATTGTCACGCATGCTAATGAAAGCACAGAATTAACATTGGCCACGGCCAATGATGCTTTCAGTGGGTGAATTTAAAGTTCCTTTCCTGAGAAAATACAACTCAGTTTATTTGGTAGGGAAGTGCCTTTCAACCAAATGGCATGTTCTCTATTGTGGGGGAGCAAGCATCCATCTACAGTGAGTAGTCACAATCTGCTGTCATTCATTCATTGTTTTGTTCATTCATTTTCTTTTTTGAGGGCCTGATTTATCCATGATGGATAAGGCTTATCCCATACCCTTGGTGGGATCTCATACGTTCAGAGGGATGTGGATATATCAACAAATACTTCTCATTGGAGCTATTGTGTGGAAGTTGTCTGTTACATGCACAGGAGTATTGCAGAATGGGAGTAACCCATGCCAAATGGGAGTATTAGGATGATTGCATGACAAAAATGGCATCTTAGCTCAGCCTCCAAGAGGAGTGGGATTTTTTTAAAGATATATTAATTTGTGTGTGTGTGTGTGTGTGTGTGTGTGTGTGTGTGTGAGAGAGAGAGAGAGAGAGAGAGAGAGAGAGAGAGAGAGAGAGAAAGTCCAGTGCCCATAGAGGCCAGAAGAGCTGATTCCTTGGAGCTGGAGTCACAGGCAGTAGTGAGTTGCCTGACGTGAGCACTGGGATCTGAACTTGGATCCTGTGTAAGAGCAGTATGTGCTCTTAACTGCTAAGCCACTAGTGGAATTTTAATGGGTGAAAGCAGGGAGAGAACATCCCAGAGCCAGGGACATGTGTCAGTGAAGACATGAAACAGGTTGGCACAGGGTGTGCAGAATGTATGGAACGTAGTGTGGGGAGAGGATGAAGCAGAGACACTCTGCAGGGTCAGGGCAGAGACAGGCAGTGAGGGACCCTTGGCTGATCGAGAGTCACAGGCAGTGGGGAGCTATGGAAAGCTCATCGTGACACAGTCAGTTTACTTTAACTGAGGTAGTGATTGATGCCCCCTGCTTGAGGATGGCTGAGATAAGAAAGATGTTGCAAAGGTGCAGTTTGTATCTGGTTGTTCTTCTATAACAATTATTATTATTTAAAAAGATCTGCTTTTGCGTCATCTTTAGTCTCTTAACCATATCTTTGTGGGGTGGAAACTGATGTAAATTGCTGTAGAATGTAGTAGACAATGCTTCAGGTGGCTAAATACTTCCACCATCATGTGATAAGAGAACTAAAATGCAGAGGAAAGAAATGCACCTCATGTGATGTCCAACCTTGGCTGTATGTTGGAATCACATGGAGAGCTGTAAAATACAAAACAGAACAAAAAACAAGCAAGCAAAAAAGAGATTTGATTGCCACACCACCAGAGGTGTCTGAGCTGAAGTCTGGCCATTCAGGTGTCCATCAACAGTGGAATGGTTAAACTGTGGTCTGTATATGCAAAGGAATATTGCTTAGATATAAAAAAAAGTGAAATTTAATAACATGGATAAGCTTGGAGGACACTGTGCTAAGTGAAATAAGCCGGACACAGGCAGCCAAACTCATCATCATTTCGATCATATGGGGAAGCTAAAAATGTTGATCTCGTAGCAGAGATTGGAACCATGGCTACCAGAGGCTGGTGAGTAGAAGCAAGGAAGGATAGAGAGAGGCTGGTTAACAGCTGCAATTAGTTACACAGGAAGAGTGATTTCTAGTACTGTACAGCTCAGAGGGATGACTACAGTTGATAAGAATTTCCTGTATTTAAAAACAGCCAGAAGAGAAGATTTTGACATTAGCAACAAACAGAACAAGGGATCTGTGTTAGAGGTGATTTAAGCACCACATGCCGTATGCCTGTGTTCAAACACCACACCGTACCCTATAGATATCTATGATTATTGCATATCAAATTTAACAACTGAAAAGCCTACCAAGTTGCTCTTAATACTTATTCAAGACTGAACACCATGGACAGTTACCCACTGGAGAGCTGGAAGCAGGACCCTGCTGGATTGGCTGGTTGGTTTTTCACAATGATGCTGCCTCTAGTCTTGGTTCTCAACCACTTCTACCTCAAACTCATCTTCTGCGCCTATCATGTTCCTATATTCAAGGACCCAGCTTTCGGGGAGGGCTTGCTGCTGGGTGACTGGTCATAGGCAGAAGACAATGCAGTTCTTCGCTTGGGTAGCCAGGTGACACCTGGCTGAAGTTTGATGGCCCAAACACAGAGAAATTATGAGATTCTGCCCTTGGAATCATGAATCAAGGGCTTTCTAATATCCTTGACAAAGAAGAACTTCAACTTCCAGCAAAGTATCCTCTGTTGCTTTGGAGTTCTGTCAAGCCTTGAAGTCTGGGGCTTTGAACTTCACAGCTGCCTGTCTCTTGGGGCTGACTCATGATAGCCTAGAGCTGTGCCAGTTACTCAGGGATGACTCAAGATTGCCCAGAGCTGTCTAGCAAGTTAGGATGCTGAGTTCTAGTTAGGATACTTTGTTGCCAGAGTTACTGGCATGGGCAGAAGCCCTAGGAGGTACCAGGTCCAGAGTCAGAGTGTAGACCTAAGAGTTGAGCCTGGACCAGGAGTGACTATCACTTCCTGCCAAGTCTAGACCTAAGGAATTTTGGGACTAGTGTGAATGGAGACTTAGCTGATTTGGTGCACAGTGTGAGCTAGTCTTGAGAAAATACTTAGGTCACTCACCGACCTCTAACTTCTCCTCAGTGCACTCAAGGCAGAGCCCCATACTGTGGTGATATTGTGTTCCCCAAAGTGTTGTGCACCCTAATAAACTTACCTGGCGTCAGAGAACAGAACAGCCACTAGACAGACATAGAGGTCAGAAAATGGTGGCACTCACACCTTTAATCCTAGCATTCCAGAGGTAGAGATCCATCTGGATTTCTGTGAGTTCAAGGCCACACTGGAAACAGCCAGGTATGGTGACTCACGCCTTTAATCCCAGGAAGTGATGGCAGAAAGCAGAAAGGTATATAAGGCGTGAGGACCAGGAACTAGAGCTGGTTAAGCTTTTAGGCTTTTAGCAGCAGTTCAGCTGAGATTCATTCTGGATGAGGACTCAGAGGCTTCCAGTCTGAGGAAACAGGATTAGCTGAGGAAATGACAAGGTGAGGTGGCTGTGGCTTGTTCTGCTTCTCTAATCTTCCAGCATTCACCCCAATACCTGGCTTCAGGTTTAATTTTATTAATAAGACTATTTAAGATTCTGCTACATCTCCCCATGCTAAGTTCCCACGACACACAGGGACCAGGTGGTCCTATCTGCCATGATTATGCTCACATTCCTCTCTCCTCTCCCTCCACCCCTCCTCCTCTCAGCTGTCAGTAAGACACAGGTCATGTAACTTGGCTTACCAGTTCTGGAAAGAGAATAAGAGAACATGGTGTTCCAAAGATCACTCAGGCCATTAGCACTGGAAGAGGGTGGCACACCTGGGCCTGGGAGGAGGCCCACAGAGGGAGCTAGTGTTCCCCAATCCTAAATGCAAATGAGTCACAAATCCCAAACCCCTGAGCCCAAATACAGCCTTGCCCTGGGAGCTTTACAGTGGCCTGTGCAGACCTCTACGGGGCATCCAATAGCATGATGTTCCCCATCTCTGAAGGATGGAAGGAACACCGTCTTGTTCCCCTCTCCCATTTCCTTGGCCCTGGCTGAGAATGATCTCCCCCACGGCATGTATGAAGAAGGGGTTGTTCTCATAATCAGAGAGTTAGTTCCTGGAAGCGTACCCTAACCTTCTTATTTAAGGGATTTTCAACAAGGAAAATACTTTAGGGCTGGATAGTTCTTCATGATGGGTGCTGTACTGTGTACGACAGCATTCTCAACAGCAGCCTAAGACAGTGACCTTCCCTTCCCGAAGTTCTAACTACCAGAAATGTCTCTAGACGTTTCCCAGCATCTTCCAAAGACCAATTATCCCTGATTGTGAACCATAGGTTTATCTGTAAATTGGAGTGAAATAAACATTCTATACTGCAGGCTTGTTTTCAGAAGTGAACAAGTGTGGTTTGCAGGAGAAATTACTTGGCACGCAGCAGGAGGTCTTCTGATGACATCCTGAGGCCTGGGGAAGCTGTGAGCTCCCTTGGCTGACTCACAAGAATGGCTTCACCTGCTGTGCCAAGCCTTAGGAAGTTCCCTCAAGCCAGGTGGGCATAAGGCTCATTGGCACCTCTGGTGCCCCTGCCTGTGGCCACACATGTGGAAATCAACCTCCTGGGCATCTGTCCTACAGCCCAGAGCCAGGGCTGCTTTCAGGAGCATGCACCAAGTCTCCTTCCAGCTCCATGGAGCACTGCCCCCAGGCCTGCCTCCAGGACACTAGGGTTGCTCAGGAATGTGGAGAAGGGAAGAGGAAAGAGGCAACCACAATACTACCTCTACCTGCCCAGAGACAGGCACTCCCTTGCCTGTGCCGTAAAAAAGATAAGTAGAGAATAATAGAGAAGGAGCAAGACCTTTGCAGGCAGAGAAGCTGGGTTCATAGTCCATCATTGCCTCTAAAATGAGATAGAAATAAATCACACACATTTATATCCCACCATATGTCTGTCAAGGGTTAGTAGGAACATTTAATTAAGTCACATCCCGGATGTCCAGTGCAGGTCTGGACTCTAAGATGCAATAAACTTTGGTAGGTCTTCTTTCATAATGAAGGAAGGAGGCAAATCGTTAATGGAAGTGACCCCAGCCAGGCTCCTGATAGATTGGATGGGGGCTGAGGCCCCTTGCAGGGAGAGATGATTCTTGAGGGAGCCTGTTCTGATTGCCAGAGGCCAGTCAAGCATGGCCTGCTTCCCCTCCTCCAACCCTGAGTCTTCATGGTCTACAGGGAGCACCCATGTACACACTGCTGTCTGACTTAACAGCCTCAATGGAAGGAAGGTGGGGGTAGGTGCACGTGAGGAAGATCAAGCTTGAGGAAACTACATGACATTAAATGTGTGTGTGTGTGTGTGTGTGTGTGTGTGTGTGTGTGTGTGTGTGTGATAGTCTCAGAGGCCAAAAGACAGCATCAGTCTCCTGGAGCTAGAGTTTTGGTGGTTATGAGCTGCTTGATGTGAGTGCTGAAAACCAAACGTGGGTGTGCTCTTAACTGCTGAGCAATCTCCATCTCTAAAATCATACTCTACTGAGTGACAAAGTTAGATACCAGTATTCACTGGCCAGACTTCATCTTTGTCTGGATACCTGTTGCTTGTAGGAGACACCGATGACCTTTGTTCCTTGGAGAGAACAAGATCAAACTCATGGGAAGTGTGCTGGCTAGTTTTATGTCAACTTGTCACAAGTTAAAGTCATCTTGGAATAGGGAACCCCAATTGAGAAAATACCCTTGCTAGATTGGCCTATGAGCCTCCAGGGCTTTGCCTACACCTAATTCTCATGCCCTGCTCTTGGGCCTTACCTATACCTAATTCTCAGCATTGTGGTCCCCCACAGATCCCAAATCTGATAAAGAGGAGGCCTGCAAGGCTACAGGACTAAAGATTCTCCTTTACTTCTGTGGCATTGTGAGGGACATCCCCAAGGGGATCCAGAGCAGGAGTCGGGTTCAGTATATGCCAATGGTAAGCCATCCCTGTCTACTCCGAGCTGCCGGGCACCCTGAGGTGGCTTCCCTCAGAGACCATGGGCTGAGCAGCAGGGCTGAGTCAGGGCTTCTCTGCCCTTTCAGCCTCTAAGGCTGAGCCGGGGCAGACCTTCATGTGTGGCTATTTATAGTTCCTGTGGCCAGGGGAGGGAGCCCTGCTGACACCATGTGACATTGCCTCTCTGGAGCCTGGGTGGTGAGTGGGGTTTGCAGCTGACTCAGAATGGCTATTCTACACATTTCTTCCCTAGCTTCTCTCCCTCTGGTCCCCCACAATTCCGGTTGTGAAAGTGTCCTAACCGAAACACAGTCCCCCACTTTGCCAGGCTTGGCTTAATCAGACAGTGATACCCTCTTGCCTCCCCTGCCTGCTCCTCCAGGATAGGTTGCAGTGTTCCATGGGACAAGGCCCAGCTCAGGGGAAACCTCCCACACACTCTTTCCCAAAGGCTTGCTTTCTCCTGTCCACCCCGCAACTGCTCCCCC
>CABHPQ010162355.1:0-14604 GCA_902168405.1 Peromyscus aztecus
CCAGTAGGCAAGGAGCTTTCATGCCAGTTCAATCTTGTCTTTTCTATATCTTGCAACCAACGTTTGTTTTGTCCCCAGCACTAAGATCTTATCATAACTTCTATAATCCACTTCAATTTGCCTTTAAGTTTTGATGGCTAGTTTGAGGAAATTGTAGCTATTATAGACTGAACATACACATCTAACAATGTTCTTTTCTTTCTCTTCCTGTGATGCATGGTGGCTACCATGCCAGGCAGATTGAAAACAACTTGTATGTTGGATACAGTTGTTGCTCTGTTTATTAGATATCCTGGTGAATATCCTGAGTTAGATAAGCCCCTTGATGATTCAACTAAGGAAAACACAGAATTTTTCATAAATATTCATAGTAGTCTTTTCTTGATTCCTGATCTTCTCTATTTCCCACTGGCTTCCTCACCTTCCCAGTCATAGAATTTACATGGAAAATTACATATGGAAAGGAATAGAATTGTTCACATTTTTCAAGCTGTATAGAATTTATATGAGCTAAATCCTTGGTGCATTGCCATTCAAGAATGCTGTTTACTTCAGGATGCTTCCAATAAAAAAAAAACTGCTAAGGATCTCTGGACATTCATTGATCATATTCTTGTCTACATGGGAATATGATAAAGTTCCCTGGAATTTTGTTTAGAGAATATGCATAATTTAGGTGAGTATTGGGTAATGAAAAACTCACAGTCATCTCAAGACAACTAAGGTACTTTCGTTCATCAGTTATAAAGAGATTGTGTTTTTGGGATAGTGAGACCAGTGAGAGCCATTAAAGATAATTACTTCCATCAAATTTTGCATTAAAAAAATCCTTGCAGTGAAACTGCTTCCAAACTTTAAAAAATCACCGACTGTAAACACATTAGTAGCACACACTGAAAGCTAGAGAGAGTACAAGAGAAACATTTAGAAGTGAAATACTTGTCTGAGGCCAGGTGGAGTGGTGGAAGTGTTTGACTTCAGGACTTCACAAGCAAAGGTAGGTGGATCTCTATGCACTCAATGATGCTTGGTCTGTAGAGATAGTTATAGGACAGCAAGAACTGTAGAGTGATACTCTGTCTTTAAAAATGTTCCAATTTGTGCAAAGTATTTAAGCTACTGAATTAGTATTATAAATTAAATTTATTTGGTCAACCTGTTAGCCAGCAATGGAAATCACCTTTTCAGGAAGAAACACAGAGCATTAACTAACTAATACGGTTATTGTTAGAAATGAGGAAAGAAGAGTAAATGTCTATCATCTTTAACATCACACAGGCTTTTATACATGGGACATTTAAAGTGTAATCCATCTTCTAGGAAAAATGTTAATATCTAACATAATTACATTGAGAGAATCCTGAGAAATAAAATATATGTTGATGTTCATACTAAGGTAAAGAGGTTAATAAAACATCATTTGCCTATTTTATATATGTGTATATACATACAGATAAGAGTGATCAAATGATAAAAAATGTGAAACAAGAGCATTGGTTATTTACACAAAATTGCAATTATATTTGTTTCTGGAAAAGAAGGAGTCAAAATGAGAATGAGGCTGGCGGTGGTGACATACGCCTTTAATCCCAGCAATCAGGAGGCAGAGGCAGGTGAATCTCTGTGAGTTCCAGGCAAGCCTGGTCTACAGAGTGAGTTCCAAAAGCTACACAGAGAAAGTCTGTCTCGAAAAAACATCCAAACAAACAAACAAACAAACAAAAAACCTGCAAACGAATCTATAATCATGGCCAAATAACTACAATATGGAATTTTAAAAAATAATGTTTAAATGTCATTACTTAGCTATTCTTAAACTCATTTAAAGTATAGGGTACCTACTGTTACCAACTTTCATTCAGGAGCAAAATTAAAATAGTAACTGTCTTAGTAAATGTAAGAAGTACCTGCAGTATTTTTATGTGAATTTATATTAAAATTTAAAACAACTGCAAAGGTATAAATATCCTCTCCATTTTATGAAAGTAAAAGTTGAAATTAAGAACTTTTAAATAAATGATTTAGTCTCTCATGGCAGAAAAGCTGGAAGTGTACACTCTTCCTAATTCTAATGTGTTATTTTAACAGCTTAGGTTTCAGAAGAGTAAACATTTTTGGTATGTTACAGTAATGGTTATGACATAAGCCCAGCTTCTTTACATGAGACAAATTCTCTTTCTGAATTTATCCTCTTAATTACATTTCTGTGGTAATTCATAAGTTATTTTGTCCTGAACCGTGGCTGCTTCCTAAGATTGCATTTGTTGTCCAAACATTTCCTTCTGAAATGGAAAAACATATGCAACTACTTGCTGTCAGTGCTCGGATGTAAGGATAATTGTGCTCAACATTTTAAAGAATGCAAATAAAGCACCTATCTATCTTTTTATATCTATATACTAGAAGAAAATACTTTGTTTTTTATCAGAAAGAAAGAATAAGGGAGATTATGCATTAATCCTAAAAAGTATGTACATGTATCAATATAAACAAGTATTGAATCATGGGCATTTCCATAGTACTTCTCATTAAATCTTTAGGTTTTTAAAAATATTATTATTAATTCTTTGACATTTTTATTTTGAATGTATTCACTTCTCAGGTCTCCCAATTACCACTCTCTTCCACCCTCCTATTCCTTCTCAACCCAACTCTGAGATTACTTCCTTTGTCTTCCCCCATGGAGCCGATTTGTATTGCCTGGCTAGTTTTGGGAATGGCTACTACTCTGGTATATGTTCACCTTACCCCACAAGAAATCAGCTCTTCTCCCAGTAGCTATCAAATGACAATCACTCCACTCTTAGTTTGTTTTCTACTGTGATGATAAAACAGTATGACAAAAAGCATTTTGAGGAGGATAAAGTTTTTTTGCCTTTTTGTCCTGATTTTAGTCCATTGTGAATATAAGTCACGACAAGAGCTCAAAGCAGAAGCCAGGAGGAAGTAACTGAACCATAGTGTAGCTAGAGTTTTCCTGCCTGGCCCACGGTCAGGATAAATCTCTCTCACCTGCCAGTCCCACAGCCGCTTAGACCCAACCAAGTAAACACAGAGACTTATATTGCTTACAAACTGTATGGCCGTGGCAGGCTTCTTGCTCACTGTCCTAATAGCTTAAATTAATCCATTTCTATAAATCTATACCTTGCCACATGGCTCGTGGCTTACCTGCATCTTTACATGCTTCTTGTCCTGGCGGGGCAGCTGGCAGTCAGTGACTCCTTCTACCTTCCTGTTCTTTTTATTCTCTCTGTTAGTCCCGCCTATACTTCCTGCCTAGCCACTGGCCAATCAGTGTTTTATTAGCAACACATTTGCCATACAGAACATTCCACAGCACCAGAGTATGTGGAGGAACACATTTACTGACTTGCTAACCATGGCTTGTTCCATTGCTTATACAATTCTGGGCCACTTGCCCATGGATGGCACCAACCCACTGGACTGTGGCCTTCCACATCAATCATTAGTCAAGAAAATGCCATACAAACTTGCCTATAGACAACCCAATGGAAACATTGTTTCAATTGAGATGCCTCTTCCAGGATAACTAGCTTGTGTTCAGTTGGCACAAATTAAAAATTAATAAAAATTAAATCAACTAAGACAACTCCTTGGCTAGTAGTAGAATTACATCTCTCCTCTATTCTAAGATTTTTGTATGGTTGGAGTTTGCAAAGGTCTTGTGCACACTATTACAATTGCTGTGGATTTATATGTGTGTCTACCCCATTGTGTCTGAAAAACACTGTTTCCTTGACATTATCCTACAATAATGAGTGACCTGACAAAATATCTCATTAATACAATGTATGAGAGTAGCCAACAACTTCCTTATGGAATCAGACTTCCACTCATGAAACAGAGCTCATACCTGGCATTATTATAAGTGGCAAGAACCTGTGGCAAGGCAAAGCATAAGCTCTGGGGGAAAGCATAGGCATAGCATTAAATGGACATGGCATTTAAATGGACATAGCATTAATATAATTCCTGATGACTTATTGCTGTACCCATAAACCAGAGTATTGCTCAACAATTATCAGAAAAGTTTCTTCTTGCAATAATTTGCAATTAACACATGGACTACCACAGCAGCAAGCCCCAGAGCTGATCAACACTGAGAGAACAAAAGATTGTAAATTGTTTAGCACTAAATTAGTCATTCATGTCAAACCCCTCCCTGCAAGAGTCAGGAATCTTTGTGGTAAGGGGTGCAGAAAGTTCATAAGAGGTACAACATGCTTTTATGTATCAGCTAAAAATAATATCTTTATATAGAATCTCACATATTCAAGGTTGACCTTGCAGTCTCCTTGTAGATAAGGATGATATAGAACGTATGCTCTTGTGTTCATATCTCAAGTGAAGAAATTACAGATAGGTGCTACCATGAATGGTTAGTGATAGGCATCAAACCCAGGAATCTGTGCATGCTGAGCAAGCATTCTTCCAATTGATCCAGACCAGTGTTTGTCAACCTTTCCAATGTTATCACCCCTTAGTACAGTTCATCATGTTGGGGTGACCCACAAACATAAAATTTTTGTTGCTACTTCACAATTGTATTTTTGTTATAACAAAATAACTGTTATGAATTGTAGTGTAAATATCTGATATGCAGCATATATGATATATGAACCCCCAAAAGGGTCGTGACCCGCAGGTTGAGAACCTCTGATCTATACTTTCATCTCAAATTTAAAAAAATAGAACATGAAGAAATAAATTATGACTGAAAATATAAATAATGAGAATCCCAGTTGAAAGGTTTAGAATTATGTAGAACATATTTAAACTTATTGATCATCAGTTTCTCACCTGTAAAATTAGATCAATAAGCATCAATTAAAGAAAGTCATGTGGGCTAAATAAAGCATTATATGAAAACTAGAAGAATTCATTTCAAACCTTACAGTGAGTGAGATGAAGTTCATAAAAAGAGAATGGGACCGAGCTTGGGGAGTTAAAACAGAATGAAGGGAAGATTCACCGAAGGAACAAAGGGTCGATGCTCCAAGTTAAACCCAGGCCTTTGACATGAAACAGAAGATCGGATGGTTTATTAGATGATGTAAAAGTTGAGCAAAATGTGACATAGTTGGGGTGTTATGACTTGAACTATACTTCAGGAGCTTACTGTGGACCCCCTATAAAGATGAAGAAAGGAACTAGAGTTACCGAGCAGGTGCTTAGATACAGAAAAGACATTCTGAAGGGAAAAACATTTGCAAGGATCAGCAAGGAACTAGGGAGATGGCTCTTTTCAGTACAGTGCCAGATGTGAGTTGAGATCTTTAAAATGCATACTAGAAGCCACCCTGACTATGTGTGCCTGAAACCCCTGCTTTGGGGACAGGGAGAACAGCTCATTGGCACCATCCCTAACTGAAGCTGTAACTTTCAGGTTCAAGGTCTCAAGATATAAAGGTGAAAAATCTCTTGGGTCTCCAACCTTCATACATATGCATATCCTCCAGCTGCATACACACACACACACACACACACACACACACACACACACAACTTAAAAATGACATAAAATACTAAAAAGGAAAAAGATGGATTTTGTGATGTGCAGAGAGAGGGGCAATTATGGTTTGATTTAGTGATCATTTCATGGTAGCTTAGTTGGTTAGAAGGACGGGCTCTCTTTATATTATCTGTTTCTACTCATTTCCAAGTCCACCTGCTAACCATCTCTGCCTTTCTGCTCTCCCTTACATACAGATCTCCCTGGTCTTTAAATTCCCATCTCCAGAACTTCACCAGAAACAAAGAAGGGGTTTTCCATGTTCCAAAGAGGGGTTTTTGGTTTGTTTTATTTTTTCTTCCTAGTTAATAACCTTGGGTCTAACTTGAAAATAAAAAAGAAATCTTGGAGTGAGAGGAAATTGAGCCATAAGAGGCTGTCAGCAAATAAATTACAAAAAGTACATGAAGCAAACACTATCTCTGGCATCAAAAATCTCAGCTGTTTTCCTTCTACTTACATATATGTGGAGGGAATTTTGCCAGATACAATAAATTTGCAAAGATGGGAGTTTCTAAATTTGCTGCTGAGGTGAGGTAAGTACAGTCTGTAATTCATCAATGGTCTCCTGTGATCTCCTGATACCCAGTTCACTTTCCCTCTGAGCAGCCTTAATCTTAGATCTTTTGGAGAGCTGCCTCATCCTAGGGCACATAATCAGAAGAGCAGCAGGTGGAAAGTCTATCCTGCAGGTGGTCACAGCTTTTCTGTTCCTCCAAACACATTCCTCATTCACAACACAGCCTGAACGAAGATGTGAGTTTCTGACGGGTGGTGGGGGGAGGTAAAGAAAGTTTTATATAAGAAATCACAGGAGGAAAGCAAAGAGTTTCCACCCGAGGAAACGTGTTTAAGTGCCAGTGTGTTTAAAATGGCTTCAGCAGAGGGAAGGGTCAAGGCAGGCATGATGACAAAAAGTTCCAGTGCCAAGTTTCCAAGTTTCACCTAATGGAAAGGTGAAAAATAGCATCCAAACATGTCTAATTGTTGTTATGGTAACTAATTGATCACAGTGCTCAGAGCATCCTGAAGGCTTCAAATACCGACAGCATGCTCACTCTGAGGAGTAGAGGGAAATAAAAAAAATGCCTAGACCAGATCTATTGATCCCATTGACAAACAAAATACACACTCACACAAAATACATGCATGCATATTTAACAATAATTAAGGGAAAAAAGAATCATGAATTTAAAAGAGAGCAAGAGTAGAGAATACAAGAGGATTTGGATGGAAGAATGAGGAGAAATGATGCAATCATAACATAATCTCATTTTTTAATGAACCCTTAAGCCATGGGTAGAAGAGAAAGTTTCAGCTCTATGTAACATTTCCCACATTAAAAGATACTTTTAGTGTTACATTAATCAATTATTTGAAGATGCTCAGATAATGTGTTCTGGTCTTTCTTTGCACTAAGTCTGAGTTTGTCTGAGTTCCACAAAGTAGTCTAGAGTCTAGGGAACTCACAAACTGATTAGGAGATATAGAACAGTGATTGGGAGGTGGAATTTTGAGTCACAGAGACCCAGCAGCAGAGCAGTGGGTGGGACTGTTGTGTACACAAAAAGATATTGGAACCAAGATACCTTCTATATTTTTCCCATCCCACCTCCAACATCTTTTCTCCCTTTATTGGTCATACATTTTCTTGAAATTTTCTTTTTATATTTTCTTCTTTGACTTTGATGTTTGATTTCTTTGTCACAATAAAATCCCATGTACCAAATTACATTTCTGTTGTGTGAAGATGAGAAGAAATAGATAAAGAAAATGTCTCAAATAAAGTGCTAAGTCTTAGAAATTGAAATATCATTAATAGTATAAATAATGATAGTATTTAGTATTGGTTGGTTCTCTCAATGACATAGACTCTATGTATTAGATCTTAGGGCTAATCATTCTGTGAACTATAGTACTTCGTGTTGAAGCACATATGTCACAAAAGAGCTATTATTATCTCCATTACAAAAACAAGGACATCACTGGCTTTTAGGGATAATCATAGGGTACTTTAAGTGGTGAAACCACCATTCAAACCAAAGTATTTGGACTCTTACAGTTTAAACCACTATGCTCTTCTGAGCATGTGAGTACAGACCCTCTCAATTATCATCTTAATACTGACCCACAAGACAGAAAACACATGAAGAATTAGGCTAGAAGAGACTTGCATACAATTTTAACAGTTTTCATTAATATCTTTCAAGCTAAAGCATTAAATTTAATAAAAATATGACTAAATTTTGTAACGATATTAATGTACTCAGTGTTTTCACTACTTTGAACATTTTAGTGTTCTTGCTATTTTGTACATCCACGTAGTGTTTTTTTTTTCTAGTTGTAGTGTTTGTTCAGATGATCTGAAAACTTTAGCACATTCCTTTAAAGGTATTTTGTCTCCTGTAGGAAATCTCGGTGGAAGAAATCGCAGCTCCTCTTAACGGTGTCTCCCACTGCACACTTCTCTAAGTGACAAAATTAAAGAGGAAAATACTTGGATTATTCCTATGTTGGCTTTGTGGTCAGGAGACATGGAATGAGAAAACCCAAGACACCTTTAGAACAACAGAACACAAAATATGCATACATATAGATTCTCAGATGTTGCAGTGAACTTTAGAAACAGATCAACATGATCTAAGTCATTTTGAGAACACCATTATGGTGAATAAGTCATCACTTAGTGGTTTTACAGTTTTATTTCTCTTCAGCTTCCCCTTCTTCATATCACAAAAGTTAGGTAACATTATTAAAATCTTGCTGATAAGAAAAAATATTCAACATTAGAATATTAAAAGTATTTTTTAAGAAAATAGTATCATTATTTTGAAACCTGTAAATCACATACTCTTCTCTGTTCATTATTTTCTATAAATTGAGACAACTCTAATCAATATTACTCAAAAGATTACAATTGATTCATTCTTCCATTAATAGCAGAAATGAATGACATCCCTGCTCCTTCCTGCGGTGGAGGGGCTCTGATTTTACTAATTATGGTCTGCTATTATATCACTTTCTCCAATTCTCTTCCTATGTCTGACAAAACATCTTTTACCATTGGCATCTTAGATTTTATTCTTTAATTGCAATTTAATTTGATACATAGACTGAGACTAGAGAATACGTTGTGCTCAATTTTGAAAGGAAATTCTCCAGTGGCAGAGCCCCTCCTGTGGGTTCTTTGGCAGCTAGCCCAGGGCAGCTCCCAAATGTCCTTGTCTCCTGGCTTCCACTTGCTCAGTTAATCCTCCTACAAACTATAACCCTGTGAGGAGATGCGGTATCTGTTTTTAATATTATAGGGTGCATCACACTATTAACTCATCACTGCTCTTATTCATGGATTAAGTCAACATTTGAGGAGTTCCACAAGAGAAGAAAACACAAGCTCACCTCAAGCCTATGTACATTGAGACCTCTGTTGTAACAGAACAAAATGTCCCCTAAGTGATCCACAAGGAACTATCGTGCTATCCACAACTATGTGAAATGGGTGGAGCTCTTTCCTTGGTTAGGCATTCACAGATCATAAATCTGTCTAAACTATGATTCAGTCATTAGTGAGTACTCATGAAGATATAGATCCACCCAAATTGATTATTATTCTGTTTTGTTTTTGTTTAGTTTTGTTTGTTTTTTTAAATAGACTATATATAAATATATGTAAGTGTGTGTGTGTGTGTGTGTGTGTGTGTGTGTGTGTGTGTGTGTGTGTGTCAGTGTGGCCTCCAAGTCATGATCCTCCTACCTCAGCATCTTGAGTGCTGGAATTTTTACAGGTGTATATCATCACATGTACTCTAAATGACTCCTAACTATGAAAGCTATGATAGGCCATTTTAAGCCACTATGTATGTGGTAATCTGGGGCTCAACAATAGATAACAAATACATGTATAACTCAGGATAGCCCATTCTGATATTTCTGTCAAGCTTAAACTTGAAATTACTGTAAGACATTAAGTTCAATATGCCCGAGTAAATATGTACTAGTGTAAAAAAACAAAACCAAACAAACAAACAAAAAGTTGTTCTACAAGACAAAACAATGAACCAGTATGATTTTTACAAACCTTACAGCTCTCCCAATTTGTATATGTATAAAAGAAAATATATGCTGCAACTGTGGGGTAAAGGAAACTATTTGGTTCAAATACAGGACTTATTCTGTATCCTATAATTTTCAGTGAAATAGGCCTTTCCCTTTAAAAGATTTTGACCATAACATGGTCTGAGACTTTAAATAGTCACTTCCCGGTTCTACTTCAGTGGGTCTCTCCATGTTTCCTTTCATAAAATTATTCTTTAGTGATGTGGTTTCTGTTCATGGAAAAACCTCCTACAGCACTATCCTTGAAGATTCATAGAACAAAAGTCCATTGAATTGCTGCATACAGAACCCAAATTCCAAGCAAACCTTTGTCAGTAGGAAAGAAGGGTTCTGTGCTATCAAAACAGCTTTACTGATATAAAATTGAGTGTATTCCTTTGTTTCTTATAAGAAATTACTTTACAATTTGGACAAGTTGTGTTATCCATTCCCATGGAGTTTGAGGACTGCCATCCTTAAGGATTACGTTTTAAAAACATGATGCTCTGGTCCTTAGTAAAGACACTCCTGACTTTTAAATATGGCAAAATATTTTATGCTTACTTTTTTCACATAAATGCTCTAAGGAGATGCGCTATCTACAGAGTAAGGAAGCTTATCTAAAGTTTATTCAAGTTGATGAGAAATATTAAGTCTTCTGGCTCTGGAGCTGCGTCTACATGACTCAGAAAAGTGGTTCTCCACAGTCCTCGCTCTTGCTAGGCCCACTAGAATGAAAATTACTCACAGCTTTTCCAACTCCAACAGTCTGAGAACACTGACACTGTGCCCTCTGTGTCCTCTCTGGCGATTCCCCAAATTCAGTTCTAGATTAAGTCACGTAGACAGTTTTGTGTTCTTATGGAGAAATACTATGATTTTCATACCTGCTGACTACATTTGGCCATCACTTGACTGTGAAAAGGAAAGGCTCCTTCAAAGAATGTGCTGATTTTAATCAAAGATTCCTTGTAATAATATAGATGGATGGGCTGTAGCCATTCAAACCTTTGGACTTTTTCTCCACTCTTCAGATTAGTCTTTACCAGGGACATCTTTAGTACAAAACACAGACCTAGTTCATCATTCGCCACCACCTTTACTTTCATATTTGTATTTGAGACAAGATTAGCCAGGTGATGCCATTTGGCATGCTTTCATGATGAACCTTTCTGTCTTGTGCTGTGTAGCAGCTCCACTCAGAACAAAACATTCCATTCTGAAGGACGATTATTAAGACATCAAGTTAACAATGCAAAATAGTGTCAGAAAGTTCCTGAAACTGACCAGATTCATTAACTTCCTCCATCCCCAAAAGTTATACAAAGTGAAGACTGCTGAAAGTCACTTTCAGACAAGCTCAGGGCTTGGAAGAAGTAACATCAAGCAAAGATACAAAGAAGTCTCCCAGTCAAGACCAACAGTCTCTCAGAAGAAGAGACCAGCTAGACTTCCTAGAACCAACACAGATCAACTGAACTGACTGGAGAGACTCAGACCAACTGAACCCCCTGGAAAGGATACTCTCTAAACAGTTGAGTTGCCACAAGCTGTGCAGTGTGCTCCAGATTCCAAGCCTTCACAAGCTGTCATTCATGCTGGGATAGGCTATGCTGATGCAGCTGTTTTTGAGGCATTCCTGCTCATGTATGTAACCCCTCACTAATATTCCTGGAAGCAACTCCAATAAAACTCATCGGTTTAGCAAGTTGGACTTTGATGTACCTGTACTTTGGTCTGCTCTGAGCATCAGGCCAAGGGACAGTAGATACGTGTTTTGTCTCTGAATGCAAAAATCTATTATACAACATCTTGTCTAATTTTAGGAAAGAACATTGTCTAGTATCGTAGTCTTTGTTATATTTCAATCACATTGCAACTTAGAAAGGAAGACTTTCCACTTCTCTACAGGAAGTGCTTCTTCTAAATAAATATATGAAGCAGATGTTTAAAGCTAACCACCAATGCTTGAATTTTGTGTGGGGAAGGCATGGCAGGACTCTAAATGTGCAAAAGATTAAAGCCTAGGCAAAGATTAATAAGGTAGGAAACACACCATGTCTACTATATGTTAAATACGTCTACATACTCTAAAAATATGAAAAACTTAACACTTTATTCTACATATTATTTAAAAGTTTTATTTCACATACTAAAATAGGCTAGAAAAGCAAAACCTTACCCATGTTAGCAACTGCTATTGTGTTTTTAATATAACATAGAAGTCCTTTGTGTCAGCTGCAGGCAAGCCCTTGGGAATTCACCTGCCATAACAGCCAAGAAATCAGGTAGGTTATCTTCATTCTTCCTCCTTTCCTCTGATTCTGATTTCCAGTTTTATCCAAAGTTGTTCAGACTACCAATTGTGGCCTCTCCTTTCTCTCATTGTGCTTTCATTACTCCTGTGGACTCCCTCAGCTGGCCCCTTCTAGCCTATCTCAATTTCTAAGTATTAGCTGCCAATACCTAGAAACACATTCTACCATTAACCCACAATGGGGAAAATGTGAGGCTCTCTGAACTATTCCCCACCAGGCAAAATTCAACCATACTCTCCTATGAAGAGTGGGAAACAGAAACCAAGGAATGGAACAGGCACTCAACAAACAAAAGACCAGATATCAGTACATAGAACAAGAGTCATCCCAAAACACAGATCACTAGATGCTAGCTTAAACACACACACAATAACATCTAGCACAATATGTCTCCACTAGAGCTCAGAAATACTACTACTACAGGCCCTGAGACATACAATATAGCTGAAGCACAAGAACAGGACTTGAAAATAGTTATGGATATGCTCTAGTAACTTAAACATTGTATGAATAAATCTATTAATGAAACCTATAAAAATACAAACAAAAATGTAATGAAATGATGAAAACAATTCAAAACATGAAAGATAAAATAAAATCACTGCAGAAAACCCAAACAGTAGAAAAACTGGAAATAAAATATTTAGAAGCTTGAACAGGAACCTTGGAGGCAAGCCTCACCAATAGAGTACAAGAGATAGAAGAAAGAATTTCAGGCATTGACAACATAGTAGCTGAAATTAATACTCTGGTCAAAGAAAATGTTAAAAATAACAAAATCCAGGCACAGACATCCAGGAAATCTGGGACATAATCTAAGAGTGATGAGAATAGAGCTAGGAGAAGAAATCCAAGTCAAAGTCACAGTATTTTCTAAAATACTGTAGAAGAAAATTTTCCTAACCTAAAGAAGGAAGTGCCTATCAATGTAAAAGACATATACACAACACCAAATTGACTGGACCAGAAAAACTGAAAGGAAAAAAACCAAGTAAAATATAAGCAAATGTACTAGAATTATACATGGCTTCTCAACGGAAACTTTAAAATCCAAATGGGCCTGGAAAACTCAAAGTGAACATAAACACCAGCCCAGACTACTATACCCAGCAAAATGTTCAATCTCAGTTGAATATGGGGTACAAATTTAAATATAATCTCTATCTACAAATTCAACCATATTGAAAACACTAGAAGAAAAACTTCACACTGAAGAGGTAAGCTACACCCAATGAAACACAAGGAAAAATATCTTAGATAAGAAGAAAGGGAAAAGGAAAATATATAATTATCTCAAAAACAAAATAATGAAAAATTAACAAACACCATTCATTAATAACTCTCAACATTAAGGTCCCCAATTCCCCAGTAAAAAGACACAGACCAACACACTGAATAAAAAAAAAAGACCTATCTTTCTTTTGCATCTTAGAAACATAACTAAGAATCAAAGGAAAACATATCTTGACATAAAGGTTTGAAAAAAGATATTCCAAAGTGACTGTACAAGCTTGCATTCTCAATAACAGTGCAGGAGAGTTCCCCTTGCTCCACATCCTCTCCAACATAAGCTGTCTTCAGTGTATTTTTCTTAGCCATTCTGACAGGTGTAAGATGGTCTCTCAGAGTCATTTTGATTTGCATTTCCCTAATGGCTAAGGATGGTTGGTTGAGCAATTCCTTAAATGTCTTTCAGCCATTTGAGCTTCTTCTGTTGAGAATTCTCTGTTTAGCTCTAGAACCTTTTTTTTTTTTAATTGGACTGTGGGGTATTTTGATGTCTAATTTATTGAGTTCTTAGATCTACATGAGCAAACTTGGTGGGGGTAATGGAGGGCAAGGGTCGGGGGGGTAAGAGAGCTTAGGGGAGTGGGAGGTACCAGCCTGATCAGGAGCAGAGTGGGAGAATGGGGAGGGAGATACCATGATGAATGAAGACCCCAGGGGAATACGAAGAAGCAGAGTGATAGAGAGGTCCACAGAAATCCACAAAGATACCTCCACTGTAGACTACTGGCAATGGTTGAGAGAGTGCCTGAGCTGACCTGCTCTGATGATCAGATGGCCGAACACACTGGTTGTCATGATAGAACTCTCATCCAGTGTCTCAGAGATCCATGGCCTAGCCCCAGGTGGAGCTCCAGGAGCCCAATTGGTGAGACAGAAGAGGGACTGTATGAGCTAGAGATATTGAGACCATGATTGGAAAAAGCGCAGGGACAAATAGCCAAACTAGTGGAAACGCATGAACTGTGAACTAATGGCTGAGGATCCCCCATGGAACTGGACCAGGCTGTCTGGATACGTGGGACAGTTGATTAGCTTGAACTGTTTGGAAGGCCCCTAGGCAGTGGAACCAGGATCTGTTCTTGGTGCATGGACTGTCTTTTTTGGAGCCTGGGACCTATGCTGGGACACTTTGCTCAGCCTTGGTGCAGGGAGGAGGGGACTGGACCTGCCTCATCTGAGTCTACCAGGCTGGGCTGACTCCCCAGGGAAGACCTTGCCTTGGAGGAGGTGGGAATGGGTGGTGGATTGAGGAGGAAGGCTGGGGGTTGGGAGGAAGGAGGACGGGGGAATCCGTGTCTGATATGTGAAATCAAGTTAATTATATATATATATATATATATATATATATATATATATATATATATA
>CABHPQ010162355.1:14704-40405 GCA_902168405.1 Peromyscus aztecus
TATATATATATAAAGATATTCCAAGCAAATAGACTCAAGAAGTAAGCCAGTGTAGCCATTTTAATATCTGACAAAATAGACTTCAAGCCAAAACTAATAAGAAGTGATAAAGAAAAATTTACTACATATTTATTAAAGGAAAAATCTCCAAAAGGACATTGCTATTCTTAACGTTTATGCCCCCCAAACACAAGAGTACCCAAGATTATCCAAGAAACAGCACTACAACTTAAATCAAACATTGACCCTCATGTAGTGATATTGGGTGATTTCAATATCACGCTCTCTCCAATAGGTAAGTCATCCAGTCAAAAACTAAACAGATAAATGCTAGAGGTAAGTGACATCATAAATCTAATGGAATTAACATATTTATAGAACATTTCACCCCAATGCAAAAGAATATACCTTCTTTTCAGCACCTCATGGAACTTTCTACAAACTCAACCACATACTTGGACACAAATTAAGATTTTAAAGGACACAAGAAAATTGAAATAATACCCTGCATCTTATCTGACCACAATGGATTAAAACTAGATAACAAAAACAAAACAAAGAGTAAAAAGCTTACAAACTCATAGAAACTAAACAATTCACTGACTAAAGAATGTATCATGACAAAAAATTAAGAAAAAAATAAAACTTTTTTAGTATCAAGTGAAAATAAAACACAAAATACCCAAAATTATGGGACATAATGAAGTTGGTTGTAAGAGGTAAGTTCACAGCACTAAGTCCCTACAATTTAAAAAAAGGAGAGATCCCATGTTAAAAACTTAATGTCATAACTTAAAGGTCTAGAATAAAAAAAAAGAAATCACACTCCCAAAATTGATAGCAAAATAATAAAACTCAAGACTGAAAACAATAAAATAGAATCAAGCAAATAACAACCAAAACAATACAAATAATCAATGAAACAAAGAGTTGGGGCTTTGAAAAAAATTAATAAAATTGAAAAATTCTTAGCTAAATTACTTAAAGAGTAGTAAGAAAAGACATAATTAATAACATTAGAGACAAAAGAAGACAAAGTAACAGATACCATGGTAATTCAGAGAATCATAAGAGCAAACTTTAAAACTATGCCATTTGGAAAATCTAAAGGAATAGATAATTTTCTTGATATATACCCTTTATCAAAGTTAAATAAAGAACAAATAAACAATAAAAAAGTCCTATCTTCCTAGTGAAATAGAAACAGTCATTAAAATTCTCCTATCACCTCCCTCCCAAAAAAAAGCCCAGAGACAGATGATTTTAATGCAGAATTCTAGCAAACCTAACATTATTCCACAAAATAGGAAGAGGAGGACTATTGCTCAGTTATTTTCTACAAGGTCTTCTACCCTAAGACCTAAGCCACATAAAGACCCAACAATGAAAGAGAATTCCAGACCAGTTTCTCTTATAAACACAGATGTAAATATTCTCAATAAAGTACTTGCAAACCAAACAAGATGACATTAAAAAGTTCGTCCACTATGATGAAATAGGCTTCATCTGAGAGATGCAGGGATTGTTCAACATATGTAAACTGATAAATGTAATCCACCATGTAAATAGATTGAAACACAAAAAATACAAGATCATACCATTGGATTTTGAAAAGGCCTTTGGCAAAATATAATACTATTTCATGATAAAAGTGCTGGAGAGATTAGGGATACAAGGAACTTGCCTCAGCATAATAAAGGCAGCTTATAACACCCCATAGCCAACATCAATCTGAAAGAAACTAAAAGCATGTCCACTAAAATCAGGAAGAAGACAAAGTTGTACACTTTCTTCATATATGCTCAATATAGACATTGAAGTCCTAAAGCTAAATAAGAGGCCTGGAGGATTTCAAGGGCATACAAATATAAAAGGAAGAAGTCAATGCCTCTTTATTTTCAGATGACATGATTGTATACATGGTAACCATAAAAATTCCACCAGGAAATTCCTATAGCTGATAAGCACTTTAAGTAAAGTAACAGGATACAAAATTAATGCACAAAATCAGTGACCCTCCTATATACAAATGGAGATAGAAATCAGGAAACAAAAAATAAATATATCTTGGGGTAACTCTAAACAAGCAAGTGAAAGACATGTGTGTTGAAAAAACTTTAAGAAATGTAATAAAGAACTTGAAGAAGTCATCAGAAAATGATATCTTCCATGTTCATGAATCACTAGGATTAATATAGGAAAATTTACCATCCTACAACCAATCTATAGATTCAATGTTGTCTCCTTCAAAATTCCAACACAGTTCTTCACAGATCATGAAATAATAATTCACAGCTTCATATGGTAATATAAAAACCTATGACAAATGGTTCAGCCTAAACAATCCTAGATAATTAAAGAACTGCTGAAGGTATCACTATCCACTGTCTCAAACTGTGTTACAGAGCTAGAGTAACAAAATAGCAGTGTGTTGTTGGCACAAAAACTGACCCGTTCATCAATGAAATAGAATTGAAGTTGCAGACATAATTCCATATACATAGTGACAACTGATTTTTGTAAAAAAAAATCAGCAATACACACTGGAAAAGAGACTATCAGTTGCTCTCCACAAACTGACTATTAGGCTCTGTTGCTGAAGACAATACCTACAGAACTCACTGAACACAGAGAAGTCAAGCTGGTGCCTACATATAGCCTTCACCCCTGCAGATTACTCTTCATGATACTGGAAGTTTCTCGGCATACTACCAAAGGAGAAAGATAAATACCAAGCCAGTTACAAAACATTTGATGTACAATAATGATCTGCCTGCAAGATGCACTAGTTAGGGCTATAGTTGAACAAAGCTTATGCACTAGTGCAATGGAGGCACAAAACTAATATCTGGATTTAAGGCCTGGTCCAGGAGAAGGAATCCATCCTTGACACTGCTCAGTGGGCAAGAACCTGAGACAAAATAGGCCATGGACCTCTGAAAAACAAAATGCTACTGTTTTACTAAAGGAATGTAGCCATAAAATGACTCTCAAGAACATTCTTTGTATTATTTGACCAGTACCTTGCTCATCCATTATCAGAGCAGCCTCCCCTTGAAGTTGGTATGAACACATACAGTGACCCACAGTCAGACTTTTTCAAAAAACAAAAGACCTTGGCACACTCAGTCCTAAAGAGGTTATCTCCATTAAAACCTTCCTCTCAGGGTTCATGTATCTCTGTGGGACAGAAAGTGGAAAGATTTTAAGAATCGGTGAAGTTAGAGGACACTCAAGACACAGGGTGTTCTAAACACAGCAGGATCCATGCACATATGAACTCACAGAGACCATGGCAGCATGTACAGGGAGGGGTTTTATTGTTCCAATAGATATGGTCCCTTCTCTGACAGACACAGGTGCAAGTCCCCATCTCACACTCAATATCTATCCCAATTGATAACTACTCATAAATGAACAATTAGTTTTCTCCTACAGAGTCTCACTGGGAATACAAACTACTCTTAAGGGCAGATTCCATGTCCAGAAGTAGATGGCCAACACAAAATGAAATTAATAGCATCTTAGTAACTGATCTAGTAACTCATATGTTTAGCCAGAGTATTTTTTAATCTTACATGTCCTTTTCGTATAAATTACCACTTCTAATTTTTATTTTTATGGGATCCTTGCATGTATGAACTTGTGTGTGTGTGCTTATGTATATCTGTGTGTGTGCCTATGTGTCTATGTCTACATGTGTTTCTTATGCTTTTTTAAGCTATTTTTCCTGTTTGTTTTGTTTTATATCAATTTGTTTGTTTTAGTTTTATATTATTATTATTATTATTATTATTATTATTATTATTATTTAGATGCCTGTTTTCTAATGAAAGACAGAAAGGAGGTGGATTGGGATGGAAAGGGAGTTGGGGGAAGATCTTGGAAGAGTTGGGGCATGGGAAAACATAATTAGAATGTATTAGATGAAAAACTATTTTAAATAAGAGAAAAAATAAAGTCAAACCTATTCTGTCTTAAATATTCTTTTGCATATGTGTAAAATATATTTAATTTCAACTTTGAAACAAAATATTTTATTTTGACAATGAATTGAAGCAAAATAAAATTTGAAGTTTCTTAATGTTTGGCAGAATAATCAACTATTTATTTTAAAATTTAAATATTGAATAATAAATATGTTTATTAAAATATACTCAACTTAAAATATAGAGAAATCTCCTTAGCTAGACTAAAGTAAGTTTAAAATAGCTACATGAAAATATTCTGAGGTTGGTTCTGGTTCTTAGATTTTTTTTTTACATTGTGGGAGGAACTTACTGTGTGCCATGATATAAATATAGTTTGCTGGAGGAACTTACTGTTTTCCATGTTGTAAATATAGTTTGTGGGAGGAACTTACTTTGTGCCATGCTATAAATATAGTTTGAGTGCATACCCAAATTTGATCAGGGTAGAAAAGTAACCCAGAGTATGGCAGTTGGCAGTTGTGCTGAATAGCTCTATGTCAACTTGACACAAACTAAAGTCGTCTGAGATGAGGAAACCTCAATTAAGAGAGAATCTCCTTAAGATCATTCTGTAGGCAAGCCTATAGGTCATTTTCTTAATTAGCGATTGATAATGAAGGAGCCAGTCCATTGTGGGTCATTTCTGGGCTGAGTTCTATAAAAAAGCCGGCTAAGCAAGTCATGAAAAGCAAGCCAGTGACAGCACTCCTCCATGGCTACTGCATCAGGCTCTACCTCCAGATTCTGGCCCTGTTTGAGTATAAGTTGCTTTAGTCATGGTGTCTTATCACAGCAATAATGTCCCTAACTAATCCAGCAGTGCTGAGGGGTGATGGGACCTTCAGTAAGGATCCCTATTGGAATATCAGTAGGTCACTCACTGGGGAACCTGACATTGTAAGGGACATAGTTAGCTTTGTTAGAACATATGAGCTCTCTACAAGTGAGTTTTTATAGGAGTGAAGCTTTCTGCCAGAGTCCTTGTAACATAGTTCTCTACCATGCATTCTTGCAAGTGTGACATCTGCAATTTTGTCATTACCAGAGACAATAACAAATGTCCCTTTCTCTACTGGCTCTTCGACTTAGAAAGACAATAAAATTATTTTTTTAACTAAAGTACTCTACCTTCATTCTTTTATTATAACAATATGAAATGGTCTGATACACAAGAACCAAAATCATATTTTGGAATTAAGGAAAAACCTCTAGAGAAGACTGTAAGACTGACCTCCCGTTATCCTTGACCATCAGTACGTTTCTGTGTACATACTAAAGTGGATATGCCCTGAGGTGTGTTTTCCCCCAGAAGTTTTTCAATATTGCAGGTATGTGTTTCCCTCTAGATGGTAATATGTGGTCTTTTTCAGCATATAAGGCATTTTTCATATGTTCATTGATATTTTGAAGGGAAATTTTTAAAATTTTATTTTGAATATAATAATATTGTAACATTTCTTAAGCACCTACCCTTCAAGCATTGTTTGTCATATTTCTTTTTTCTCATTTACTCTCACATTCATTCCTTATTTTATTTGTTTCTGAATAAAGCTTTTTAATCTTAGTAAAAATGTAATTAAATCATTTTCCTCTTCCCTTTCCATCCTCTAACCTCTCCTAACCCCTCTCCCCATTCCTTATTGTCTTTATCATCACAGTTTTATATTACCTGACATGCTTGGGTATTTCACTCTCTTCATTATTGAAACTTTAGAACTCAATAGCATTAAGCATGCATTGTAAGGTGCTCTTTCCAACACTATGATAACATATGTCCTTGTACTTTCAAGATGTTCTCTAGAGAGGGCTAAACCTGAATCATGATTACTTCTGTCTTAGTTATTTTTAATGTACAGCAGCAGAAGGCTGTAGAATAAAATTAAATCTTAGAGTAACACCGACTCATGTCATTGAAGCTCATGGTCTCTCTTCAGCAGATACCTAATATTGTTTAACCTCATTCTATTCATTTTTGTGCAATTTCCTTTCTCATTTACTCACTTAGTATCATTTATTCCAAAAAGTCTCAAAATCTATGAGGATCAATACTACAGAAATTAAAATCCTGACAACATTGAAATGCTCCATATATAAAACAAAATTCAAATAAGTGTTCCATATTAAAATCATTTCTCTGCTCCCCTAAAGGCTATATCTGCTCATGAATCTTTTAATTTCTCAGTAAATATTTTTCTATTGCTTCTGGAATAGTAACACGGTTTAGTCTCTTTAAAAATATAAATCCATTATATCATATTTTGTAGGCTAGATATATGGCAATCTATGATAGGCTAAGATCAAGATATTGACACCATCTGTTTTTTTTTTCCTTCCTTTTCCGTGGTCTCAATGGAGAATTTGTTTCTTCAATTACTAAGGTCATTGGGAAATCATTACTTGTAGTTGTGAAACTGAGATCTCATTTTTTTAATATTTGCCAGGTAATGGTAATTCCTAGGTATTGAAAACTATTCAGATCCATGGCTCTTCATCCTTTCATTCTGTCTTCAAAGTTACTAAGAGTGAGTCAACTCAAATCTGTTTCTTTCTTATCTCTTCTATTCTGGAATTTCTTTGCTAACAGCTCAGAAAGATTTGTCTTATTCTATCTTTTAATATATTATCATTGTGTGAGTGCCACATGCCATGACTTGTATATGGACACAGGGGACAATTCTATGGAGTCTGTCATCTTTTCACCTTTATGTGGGTGTTAGTGATCAAGCTCTAGTGGTCAAACTTGGCCTGAAATCACCTGAACCAACTTTCTGAGCCACCTTTCAGGTCTGTCTATGTTCTTAAGTACTCACAGAAATAAACTGAGACAACTTTGGTAAACTAAAGCAATCTGTTGTTGTTTGATTTTGCTTTTTTGAGGGGCTCCATCCAGCCCCCAAATAAACACACACAGAGGCTTATTATTACTTATAAATGCCTGCTCTTAGCTTGACTTGTTTCTTTCCAGTGTTTCTTAAATTATCCAATCTAGCTTTTGCCTCTAGGACTTTTTCTTTTCTTAGTTTTGTCTATCTTACCTTTACTCTTACTCCATGGCTCACTGTGTGGCTGAGTGGCTGTCCTTAGCATCCTCTCTCCTTGTTCTCTTGCTCTTTCTTCTTTTCCTCCCAGATTTATTTATTCCCTCTGCTTGACAGCCCTGCCTATCCTTTCTCCTGCCTTGCTATTGACTATCCAGCTCTTTATTAGACCATCATGTGTTTTAGAGAGGCAGGGTCAACCAGCTTCACAGAGTTAAACAATGCAACATAAAGGCATGCAACACATCTTTACTCATTAAACGAACATTCCAGAGTATAAAAAAAAATGTAACACACCTAAAAATAATACTCTACAAGGCAATCTCTATCACAGATCTATAATAGCAGTCACATTTGTGAAGTCTTTGTGTCAGGTAAAACATTATAATTCAAGTTTGTGAAATTAAGAAATAAACTTGAAAGGGAAAAGCTGCAATACACATGTGTGCTCTGAGGCTCACAAGGGACAAAACTGCTGCATCCTTCTCTCTTTTGTTCCTCTCTGCACATAGTTTGCTATTCCTTTCTTCTCTGAATTAAAGTAAATTCCCCATCAGTTCTCATGTATATTTATACTATATTTTGCCTTAGGCACCCATAATAAATTAATGAATCTATAGATAAACTTCTCTAGTAAATTAGGAGCCTATTTTCTGGTCACATACCTATCAGACACCAAGAAAAGTCCTTCAGTGCAATTTAAGATGAACTTATTAGTGTTCCACAAGACTTTCTTTTCTGATTCTTCTCCCAGTGAGTGAAAAATCATTACTAAAAGCAAAATCTTTGGGATTCTATATATCGCTTATTTTTCATAACATTTAATTGTGCATGGTTAGCAACACTGTATTTAGCTCCTCTTCAGAAAGACCTTCTCGGCCGGGCGTTGGTGGCGCATGCCTTTAATCCCAGCACTCGGGAGCAGAGGCAGGCGGATCTCTGTGAGTTCGAGGCCAGCCTGGGCTACCAAGTGAGATCCAGGAAAGGTGCAAAGCTACACAGAGAAACCCTGTCTCGAAAAACAAACAAACAAAAAAAAAAAGGCCTTCTCCTTGTTACAAAGATTTAATAATTCTAAGTGTGCTTTCAGCCTTACAAATAACACAATTCTGAAACTTTACCTAGAGTAATAATGTGTGGAGTATTAATCTCCACTATAAAATTGCATTTTTTTGAAGGGAAGAAGAAAAAGAGGATTACAATTCCACAAAGGATTAGATGGTGATTTTTAACTTGTCCTAGACCTTTTACCTCATGGTAGATATTTAAGGATCTTAAAATCTAATAAGATATTATATAAAAAATTTAGACTATAAACCCACAGATTATAATAATCATATGTAAGAAGGTGTTTAAGAAATATATGATAAATAAATGTAGTATTTGTAATAAAATACAAACTTCAGGTAGACAGGCATAAAAGATGGACAGTAAAATAATACTTAAATGCATAAAAAACTATGAACATTGGTATTTGACAAAACTCTAAAATCCTGTAATTTTTTAACATGTCATTTTCTTGATATAAAGTAGCTACTTGTTCAATTAAAGTATATAATTAAATAACAGTATGTTCAAAAGTAATGAATAAATTTAGATAAGAGGTATTATAAACATACATTGAACTTAATAAGAAATATTACTATTTACATTTTTATATTATCTTTGCAAAATCAGCAAATCTCAAACATGAAAGGAAAACATGAAATATATTATATATAGAGAGCGAGCCAGGTGTCTATCAAGCATTTAGCTAAGTGATCAACTACTAGGCTTTTCTCAACTATGATTGATTGTTACTTTGACAATTTTAGGATATATGTCTGTAATCAATTTATATTTTATCATATTATTAAAATTTTTTAGAGCTGTTATCAGTTGATAAGTAATTTCATTATGATAATTTAGAACAAATATTCACTACATTCACTACTTTACCTCGGAAGTTTAGAAATGCCTATGGATTCACATTTAAAATATAAAATTTAAATCGAACCCAGCTATAAACCTTGTGAGCTAAAACAATGACTGATCTGGAAAGACATGACTACTCATACAATAATGACATAGATATTATGGGGTTAACCATATTTCTCATTTAATTTAAGGGTTGCTCTTCCAGATGAAACACACTCTTGACACTATTACTAGATGGAGAACCTATGGCTGAACTGGTCATAGGCCCACAGATAGAACCTTTACTATTGTTTTGCTAAATTAGCATAATATTAAACCTATAAATTTCAATTTTATATACAAAGATTAGAACATCTCTTTAACCTCCTATGAGAAACTTCTTTTTGCAGTGCATGGCAATTAACAGAGAGAATCACAACAGGACAATGTGCATAGAATAAGAGACTGGAATACTCAGCTCTAAGTGGGACACATATATCATACTCCTTTCCTCAAGGCTCAGTGACCACCATGGAAGAGGAACAGAAAATTGCAAAAGCCAGAAGTAATGGTTGTTGGCAACGAAACATTATTTGTTGGACATGACAGGGCTACTGAATCCATGAACTCACAGCGGTTGCGACTGAACAAGGTCTAAGACATGAACAACATCAAGCCAGCCTTCATCATGGCATGGACAGGAAAGAGGCTAAGAAATTCCTTCCCTAAGCTCAGGAAAGAAAGAGTCAGTTTACTTCACATGTGTGGCAGCTAAAAGGTTTTCCGTGCTCCAGTAAGTAGATGGGTTAAAATGAGAGAGAGACAGAGACAGAAAGCGAGCTAGCATAAAGTTAAGTATGAAAGATGGTGGGGGTATGTAGGAGGAATTGAAGGGAAAGGAATGTGGAGGACATTTAATCAAAACATGTTATATGAATGTATAAAATTCTCAATTAGAAACAATAACAACCAAACTTACAAAATATTTCATATGAGAATAATAGCATGATGATATTCATAAAAAGTTTATAAAATGCAATGATATGCAATTCTTTTGTGAAAAGGGAGTATATACTTTTAATAAATAAAAATTATTTCACATTAGTAACCTCCTTGCTAAAATCAGTCTCTCATTTCTCATTGTAAATTATTTCATAGACTAGGGCAATGAAGATATCCCTCATTCTTATAACTGTGTAGTCACTGTTCATCCAGATTTGGGATATAAAAGCCTAATTCTCCAATCTGCTTATATGTTTGTCTGCTGAAAATCTGCACTTGGAAATTCTCATGTATATATGTTGAATAGTTAATTATTTCCAGAAGGGAATCTTTCTCTATTATAATGCACAAATATACATTGTACTTCTTGTCACATAGATATAATTAGTGATTATTGACGTCATAATTACTGATATATCACTTAATAATAATGTAGACTTAGACATTCTTTCTTGCTTTGAAATGACTTAATAGAACATTTTGACAATGATATCAGAGCTCAGCTTTTAAAGTCTTTTGTAATTCTCTTAATAGCAAAGAGATTGAAGATGACAACATACCTTTCCACTACAGTCATGAATGATCATGTAACATGACTCTTACTCAGTTCCTTGTCACTATAATTAATGAGGTCATTCCCATACCAATACATGTAGTTTAAGAGGACTGATGTAAAATTAGAATAATGTAATGGGTTCTAGAGAGTCACAGTTTTAAAATATAACTATCTTAGTGTATTTCAGAGTTTAGACTGATTTCTAAATAATGGACATTTGAGAATCTGCTTGTATTTAAAGATACTGTAAGTTAAACATTGTATACTATCTATGAAACTATGTGTGGTGATTTGAATAAGAATGGTTCCCATAGGCTCAAATATTTCAGTGTTTAAGGATTGGCACTATTTTTTTATTGTCCATATATTTTTATTTTTGTTCTTTGTGTGTTTATATATAAATACATAGAAATGTGTGTCTATACATAAATACATAGAAACCAGTTATGTATGTATATATGCATAACTTCACATGAAGCTCAAAAAATACAATGAAGGAGCATGTATATTAGTAAAAAAATGATGCACACAAAAATTTAAAGTAAAAAAAAAAGTCTTGCAACTGTATGAATGAGTACCAGAAATTAGAGGAGTCCTTTGAAAGTAGCCTGCTCCTTACTTTCCTTTTTTAAAAAAAGGGGTGAAAAGTCAGAACCAGAGATGATGAGTAAAAAATTCAGGACATATCACAAAACCACCATGAGTGGCACTATTTGAAAGGCTAGAAGTCTTGTTTGCGTAAGTATTTCACTGGGGGACAGGCTTTGAGGTTTAAAACCCCAAGCTAGGTCCAGTGGTTTTTTTCTTCCTCCTTCCTACAGATCTGGATATTAAATTCTCAGCTCCTTTATCAGAACCATGTCTGCCTGTGTGCCACCATTCTTCCCATCATACAAATCATGGACTAAACCTCTGAGACTGTAAATAAGCTCCAACTAAATATTATCATATAAGAGTTGCCCTGGTCATGATGTCTCTTTACAGCAATAGAACATTGACTAAGACACTGTGTTACTTAAACTTCTTTGGGTTAGTAGGCTACATGTTCTGCATATTTATAGAGAAGAAGTTTGGACAGATTTAAATAAGACTGATTCATGAAAGTCTCTTCCATGACAATGCCCACTTCCTAAGAAATTACCAGAATGTTCAATGACACATATGTGGGATAATTTAATGAAGGCAGTTGTGTTTTAAAATCCTACTTTTCATTTTAGAGTAAATGGAGAATCTTCTAATCTTTTTATTTCGTAATGAAGGTCACTATGCATTTTAGCATAGAAATAATAGCTCTTATCTAGCCACCCTACCTCCAAGTAAAAGGTTTTCCAAGTTACTTCCTTCATATTTGATCATTGTATTACGCTTGTGCTTCTGTCTCCAGCTTGACTTTACATCTCTTATTAAAAGTCAAGATTCTTTCCACAAAAGATTTATATATAAGTTTGGATGAAAGTAATAATGGCACACCTCTTCACAGAGCTGAAGTTAAAAAGAGTCTCAAAATGAATTAGGACCCATTCAAAACTCTTTTGATTAAAAACTTCTATGGACCTTTCAAACTTTCAAGTTACATATTTTGAGTCAAGATTTCTCCTATTCAATCTCAATCAAAACTGTTCTAATAGAAAAATACTAGAGGAGGAAATATTGAAAAAAAATTTAGGAACAGAAATGTGAGTAAAATTGTGAAATCAAAAACTGGAATTAAATTTCAAATATATTTTGAATGGCTAACTAAATATCTTTTAGTATCACATTGGTTTGTCAGATTGTATGCTCCTACCTAAAAATATATTCTTCATTGGTATAAAAACAATAAAATAATAAGTAATAGTTTTATTTTTGACACTATCAATAAAGCTATATTAAGCAAATGTTTTTCACAGAAGAGAAACAAAATCAATCATGAAATTTTATGTTAAATATTATTGTATTACTTATCATAGCTACAGAGGTACATTTACAAAAACACATTATTGGGTAACTTCATGAGCTATATTTGCAAAAAAACTGTGTTATAAGCTTCTGCATAACTAGATAATATGTTTGTGTGTGTATGTAAATAGTATAAACCATTAGTCTTATAGCAATGATGCTCATAAAACAGGAGACTATTATATCAAGCTCAAGAGAGAATGACACAGACATTAAACAGGAAGGAACAGGGCATTTAGGAGGCTGCTGTGTACAGCACAGAACATGAGACCATAATAGCTCCTTGTTGACTGAAACATCTTGACCCAGTAGAGAACTCTGTAATAGTTCCTCTACATTCCACTAAATACAATTGAAATATCATTTAATTGCATGCTACTTTTCTTAGGAAATTATGAGAATATTTTTTAAATGAGATAAGATTGTAGTCATGTAACTGGTTTAATAAAATAAAGGCTCTTAATTATAATTACTAATTATTTTTTAAATTGCAACTTTGAAACAATTATTAAGACAGTATTTTCTATATAAGTTTACCTTATGGTATTTGAGAAAGAAGAAAAGTGGTAAAGAAACAATTTAATGTTCTGTACGTGACACGAAAGTCCCCATTTAACTTTTACTGGTGATTTGAATTGGGTGTTTTGCTTCTGCTGCTACTTCCTCCTCCTCCTGCTTCTTTTCATATCTCTTTCTATGTCTCTGTTTCTCTCCTCTCCTCCTGCTCCTTCTCCATCTTCTTCCTTTCTCTCTCTCTCTCTGTCTCTCTCTGTAACAGTTTTTTCATCATGTGTCCCTAGAAGGTCTGGAACTCGCTTAGCTATGTAGACCAGCCTGACCTTGAAACCACAGATATTTGCCTGCCTCTAGAATGCTGGAGTTAAAGATGTGTTCCACCACACTTGGTATATGTTTTCCTTTAATGGGACAAACACTTTACTTCACACTTTATCTCTATGGCACTCATTCATCCTCCATCATACAGCAGGCTTCTCTACACATACATTTCTCCAAAATGAATTTGCAGTTTACCTGGATTAAACAACCTAGAAAATAAATGTTAAGTACTATTTCCAAAGATGAATGCACAATTTTGTATGTGATTATCATGTATGAAGATTTGATGTGTCTGTGTATTATTCAGATAATACCACAATTATACTAGTAAATACTTCTATACTCCATAGTATTCCCATGTAGTACACATGTGTATGTATGGCTCTAACACATTATTATTTTACAGGAAATTTTAAGATACTGGTTTCATTAACTGTGTTCATTGTGATAGTCATTCGACTCCTAGAACTCATTCCTTTTATCACTGAAATTTACAGTTGACTTTTCTCTAGTTCTCTCATTCCTGCCTCCTTGCAATAATCATTCTCCTGTTTCTTTTAGGCCTAGTTTTATATTTTACCAGGTCCATATAATATTTGCCTTTCTTAGTCTAGCTTATTTTCATTTTGAATCATATTTTCCTACAAGTAACTCCTCATCTATGCTCCTACAAGTGGACCTCTTAAAATCATCCACTAATGAGCTGGACTTGAGTGGAATTATTTTTTTGCTGTCTTTGTTCCTTCTGTGTGTAGTGGATAGAAATAGATTTACCATAAAAAGTTACTTTCCATATTGTGCCTGAAAAGAAAGCATAATATTATCAATAATGAATTTGGTTATAATTAAACCAAATCTGAGACTGAGGATAGAGGTGCAGAGGCAATATTAATGTTGCTTGCCTTCCGTGTGGGTTATGTGATGAATCTTCTTAAAATGGTAGCTGTATGGTTTCTTTTATGGGAACAAAAATATTGATGCATCTGGAGGTTGTGGGAAGTCAGGGAGGACACATTTTTCTATGACTTCTTGACAAAGAAGAGCCTACCAGCCAAGTACAAGGATTACCTTGTACTGGTAATGATGACTGATGAACTAGAGAAAGAATCTCAGTAATAGAAAGTGGTGTTTGTGCAATAAGAATCAAGATATGCCAGTAATACATGGTTTCTGTTGCAGACGATAAAAAATATAACTAAGGAAATCAGTTGCTCAAAGGAGGGGCGACAATTAGAAAAAACAGAAAATGACATGCTCTACTGTTCATTAGATTCTGAAATGACAGAAAAAGTGGTTTAAAAAAAAGATGAGATGAATATGGTGGTTTTTTTTTAAATTTTTTTATGGCTGGGAGACCATAAGGAAAATAGTATTTAAATTATATTTGTGCCTAAGTACCCCTCTTGAGGTCCAAAAGTTGAATTCTATGGAAAAAAATATGACAATGAAAGAAAGGAGAGAGAGAGAGAAGGCATAGACAATCCTCACTGTCAGGACCAAAAGAAACCCTCAGCAAATGGCCAACAATGGTGCCTATTAGCATACCAAAGCATATGCTGGCTTCCAAGCAACATTCATACCTGTGGCTTTTCTCAGCTCTTCTACACTGCCCCCTACACTAAACTGCAGCTCATGGGTGTCCCTTTCCATAGTTGCTTATTCTTGGTCTCTTCGTCCTCTCTCTTGGTCTCTTTTGCCCCCTTTCTGTTGCTCAAATGTTAAAAGGTCTTTTAATAAAAATCCTGAAGCCAGATATTGGAGTAAATGCTTAAAGATCAGAGAGATAAAGGAACAAGCCACTTCCATGTCTCACCTCACCAATTCCATGAATCATGAATTCTCTGAGTGAAATCCTCTGAGTCCTCACCCAATAGGCTCCAGCCCTGCCTCCCCCACAAAAGCCTCTAGCTGAAAGAGACACTTAAAAGCCTTTAGTTCCTATCTCCTCACACCTTATATGCCTTTCTCTGCCCAGCCATCACTTCCTGGGATTAAAGTTGTGTGTGCTTCCCAATACTGGAATTAAAAGTGTGTGCCATGACTGCCTGGCTTTGTTTCTCTCCTAGGCTGAATCAATCTCATGTAGTCCAGTGTGGCTTTGAACTCAGAGATCCAGATGAATCTCTGCCTCCTGAGTGCTAGAATTAAAGGTGTGTGCCACCACTACCTGGCCTTTATTTTTAATCTAGTAGCTTGTTCTAATCTCTGATCTTCAGGCAAATTTTATAAGGTACACAATGTATCACCACATCTCTCTCTTCTCTCTTCTGTATGGTTGTCTTGCTCTGAGTCTCTGGCAAAATCCTTGCCTATATTCTTCCTCCTCTTCCTCTCTCTCCCCAGAAATACTGCCTACTCTTTCCTGTCTGGCTATTGGCCATTCAGCTCTTAATTACACCAATCATAGCAATACATCTCCACACCATGTACAAATATCCCACAACACTTCCCCCTTTTGTCTAAATAAAGTTTCAACTCTAACATAGTAAAACTATATACAATAAGAACAATTATTAGGTAAGAATAATATTTGCAATGTCCAGTCCATTTGTATTTGGCATTTGGGGGGGGGGTACTCTATTATCTATCTTATCTTGATGAAACCACAGTTTTGTACCAAATTTACTTCCTATCATAACTAAAGAAAGCTGTAACTATAATTATCTAGTATTCAATCACATCAGAGACTCAAGAAGAATATAATATTAGCTGTGTAAACCAGAAATGAAGAGCAAACAACTACTAAAACTATACAAATGACAGAGACATCTGGCTGTCTGGACAATCTCCCCAAGGATCCTCTGCAATACTGGGACATTTATCTTTGTCCTACAGGCCTAGAATATCTGACAGACTTTTCTCTGAAGCAGGAATTTGGAGGACTGTCCTACCTCGTCTTGGCAAAGTTCAGTAGTTGCTTTCTTTTGTGTCCTGCTCATCGGGTTTGGACAGCATACTGTCAGCAGTTGAGGTAAGGGCAATTTCTTGCTCAGATGTCTAGCTTTGTCACATTGAAAGAAAACTCCATATGGAAGTTCTTTTATGTCTATCATCCCTTTTTGTAGTAAGTTGGGACTGCCATGAGCAGATGTGTCTCACTCTCATGAAAGCTTTATGTTTTTAAAAGATAAGTGTCATAATATGTAAGTATTTGAAGTGTTTGATAACCACCTCTCTATCTAAAATACAAAATATGTTTAAACTCGGAAATATCCCTAACATGCTGAGGGATGTCTTTCTGCATGCTGTGAATATATGTTGTTCTCATTGGATAAAAATTAAGCTTCTTTGGCCTCTGGCAAGGCAGATTAGAAGCTGGTGGGAAATCCAAGGAGAGAGAAAGGAAAGAGAAATGCAGAATGGAGGAGAATCCAGACAGCCATCTTAGGAACAACATGTAGTGGGACATAGGTAAAGCCATGGAACACATGGTGATACATAGATTAAAGTTATGGGTTGTGTTAAACTATAAGAGCTAGCTAGAAAGAAACCTACCATAGGATATACAGTTTGTAAATAAGGTTAAGCCTCTGAATGATTATTTTATAAGTGGCTGTGGTACCGGGAGACTGGGCAGGACCACAGGGCAAGGTGCAACCACAGAAACCTTCCAGTTACAATAACATGAACACAAGTTTGATTGTTATAGATAACTAATAACATACTTTTTTATTATCCTAAATAGTTTATAATAATAGCTTTTAAGGACTAGAACTATACATTATGTTTTTAAGTGAGCTGCATAGGTACAATACCTTAAACAAGAGTATATATACACATATATATGTATATATATAGTATTAATAATAATAATAACCTTAAATCTGTATAAACATACAAAAATACCAATGTAAAATACTTTAGATTAATAGCTGTTTTTAGTCTAAAACTAGATTCAATAATTCAACTACAGATGGGCTTGGGGAGCTCTCTGGTAATATAGCTTCTTGGAATTTGTTAAAGCAACTGTAAGGAATACTTCATCAATGATCACATAATGTTCATGACATCTGAAAATAACCCCAGAAATCTCATTTATTTAGTAAGCTGGGTTTATATGTAACCATTTTTTTCATTTTGTCATTGCCTTTCCTATTTTAGGCGAGTAGACCACGATCTCCAGTAAAAATCATGCAAAAATTCTGTATTTGGCATTTCTTTCTGTACTCTATATTCTATTCCATTTTAATGTGTGTTTGTGAGCCAGTACCATGAAGTTTAGATCACCATAGTTTTGCAATATAATTTGAAATTAGAAAGGCAATACCCATAGTTTAATCTTTTTCTTTCTCATGATTACTTTGAAGACTTGAAGTCTCCTTGAGTACCATACAAATTTCCTAGCTTGGATCTCTGAGTGCAGTTTTCCATTTATTTATTTATTTATCATTTACATATTTATTTATTTATTCATTTATTTATTTATTTATTTATTTATTCATTCATTTCTTTATTTATTTATTCATTTCGTTGTTTGAGGACAAGTTCATATTATGCTATCTGTACAAGTCTTAGTCTCCTAGGCCCAAAAGTTCTTACCTCAGTTTCCCAATTCTTGGATTGTGGGTATGTGTCACTTTGTCCATTGAGAATACATCTTTAAAAGCTCAAAACTGATAGGCACATCATCATATAACTACAGAGAAAAATTGATATTGAAGAAATAAGACTTTTCTTTGGGATATTTTTATTATTCATGCATTCTCTCTAGACTTTCCTGATCTGTCACTTTTCACCTCACTTCCAATCAAAGGGTTTCTGAGTCAGGTAATAAAATCAACACTGTATAGTGAGAAACACTGCAGGACCACAGAACTGAGCAGATAAGAAATAAGCGAAATGAAATAAATTGGATCTAACCATATTCAGAACATAAATCAATCAATAATGAAGACAATTTAGTAAATTAAACAGAAATTTTTGGAAAAAATATAACATTTGGTAGCTATGGTTTCCTTCTCTCTCTTGGGCCACATGGATATGAGTGTGCCTTCATATCCTTAAACCAGAGATTCTCTTTTTAAAATGACAAATTAAACTTGTAAAAATGTGCCTTGAACAAGAGCAAAATTAGTTTGACTGGATTTGAATTATTGTATTGGGTATGTAGAAGCAGTAACTTATGAATAAATAATATTCTATTTTTATATCCATTAGTGCATATTACCATATACCATTATTGAAAAGGTACTAAGGGGACAGCAAGATGGCTCAGAGCATATAAGTGCTATCTTCCAAATCTGAAGAACAAAGGTCCATCTTCTGAATCCATATAGTAAAAGAAAACAGACTTCTAAAAATTGTTCTCAAGCTTCCATATATGTGCCCCACAAACACACATAAAAGTAAATAAACAGCAGCAAAAATGTAAAATTAAAGTAGAGTATTTCATTATGTCTGATAAAAGTTGGGCTGACCAGTGACAGAGATAAAAACAACAAATAAACACATAAAATAGACACTAATATTCTGTGTGCTAATATTCTTATCATTACATTATTAAATTATTATTAAATATAAAAGATTTAATTGCATCCAATATACTATAGTGAAACAATATTCAAATAAGTAAAGTTTGTGGAAAAATATCAGTATAGGAAGGACAATAAAAGAAGTTAATGATCAGTGGTATGCATAAACATGCTAATTTATATATATATATATATCTGAGCTGAAATGCCTGTGGGTTAGGCTAAAGTAAGAGTAGAAACGTGACAATTTAAAAGTGTTTGTGTTTAAAATAGTAAATAAAAAATTAAAAAATAATTGCCCTTATTGGCCATGAAGCTCACCAGTCTCCTCTTTCACTGTCCCTGAAGATATTTGTATAAGAAAACACTGTATAATTGGAGTGCCATTGTAATAAATACATCTTAAACCTTAAGTTTTATATGAATTCTAATGTGTATGTGTTTCACAACATCAAAACAATGAGACGAAATCCCATTAAATAATGGCAAACCCATTCAGACCAAAAGGCTAAATAATCACAATTTGAAGCACTTTATCACTTGGCTTGTTAAAGGTCAAAGCTATGCCGAAGACAGATGAGTATAGATTGATAATAGATGCACAGTAGATGACAGATATAAGTAGATAGTAATAATGTATATATAGATTAAAGATGATAGATAATAGTTTTAAAGTTATATATTTGGATGATTACTATTACTATTATACTGACACAAAGGCACTATATATTTTAACCAAGACACAGCTGTCAATAATCATAAATCAGATTGGGATAGTGTGATGCTGGCAGTGTGCTGTAGAAAATAGAATTGAGTTCAACAGTCTTCCAATCCACTCTCACTTTTAATTATAATTTTCTTTTGTATTCATCCTTTAGTGAAGATTTTAATTCTTTAGTGAAATCAATAATCTTTTTAGAGTTTGACATTATTTTCTTCAAATCAGGACAGCAACTAACTCTGATTATTGCACATAAAATACTGAAAACAGCAATGACTGTTATTTGAATTCGATACCAGATAAATGTTGGCTAAATATGTGAAGTATAGGGACAGAGAAATGGCTCAGGGGTTAAATGTCTCACTACTCTTGCAGAATATCTAGGTTCCCACATGGTGCCTTACAATTGCCTTTAGTTCAGACTCCAAGGGACTTAATTCTCTCTTCTGGCCTCTTCTACACTAGGCATGTGTGTGGTTCACATACATATATAAAAGCACAATAGTCATACACATAAAAATAACAATATCTCAATTAAATACCACATACTACCAAATAAAATCCTCATACTAGGAATGGGTTATCTCCTTTTGAGTTGTCCAATAGATTCTTTTAGACTCCTCCCTAAACAATATAGGTTATTGCCAATGCTCTGGAGAGATTCTCCAGAACTTGATTGCATGAGCTTATTGTTAAAGACACCAGAGCCTTAATAATATTTTAAAACATGCCACATTAATGGCTTAATCATAAATATTAGCATGCATATTTTATAGTTTCCCGAGCTACACCATTAAAGAACTCTACTGCATAGAAGAAAATAAACAAAAACCTGTCATCACAAACAGGAAAAGAATTAGGTGATAGATTACCTGGTCCCCACCTAGTCATAGCCTGGCACTATAAATATGTATGTTAGAAAAAAATTCTTTTGCTTTGCACTTGTATCAAAGTAAAATCAAGGGAGTGCGTGACAACACATTTTAAACAGAGGCTTATCTGCAGATTAGAAAGAATTGAAGTAGCTGTATCCAGTATCGTTGCTGGTTTTCTATTTGCATTCAGTGTCTTGAACTTATTAGATTTTTGCAGTGCCTTTGTAGATGATTGTGTATATAGACCCTTGGGACATCAAAAATCTTTTAATAACATTTGAGAAATTATAGACAGTTATATATAAGATGTAACATATATAGAAATGTGTTTTTCTCTGTACTTATCCAGCAAGGAAACTTTATAACAGTTAATGTGTTGTTAATAATTTATTCATCATCCCATTCCTGATGCCATCCACTGGATGTGTCACTTCTATGAATTCAGCAGTTATCTACTGAATTGTTTTTCAAGTAACTGAACTAGATAAAAGGTAAATCACTGAGCAAGAAAGCATCTGTAAGCTACCCTCCAGAAACACATCCTTTCCCAGGTACATGACCTGGAAACATTTTTTTTTTAATTTGGATAAAACATACACTCTTTGTGTTACAGGAGAAAGGGCATCTTATTTTTAAGTTAAAAGAAAAGGATTATTTCATGTATTTCTTCTAAGGAAGCTTTTCAGGAATCAAACTATGGTAAAGTTGATGGAAAAGCCTGGTATCCCATTCCTACTTTCCAGACCTATGACATTTCTTCACTGAATGCACATTCCTAAAGAATGACCCCACAATTATGAGGAACACAAGGCATTTTGTTACCTGATGGGTTACCTTAAGTTTGCATTTCACCATGTTTTCTGGATAAAAGCTTTAAATCAAAGAATCCTCCAACTTTTCTAGTTAGGCAGTACAACAGCAATCACTGTTAAGAAATTAGACATATACTTGCATACCTGAACAAAATTAAAACAAGCTTTCCTGTTATCCTCATATTAAATTGTAATGTTTATAGAAGTACATATTAGAGTATATTTCAGTCCAAAGATTCTGAAATTTAAACTATCACACAAAAATAATAAGACACAATTTGAACATTCTGTTTACTTTTTCCTATCTTCATTGCCCAAATGGGTTGATTTAGTAACTATCCATTATTTTAAAAAGCCATAAGAGCTTAAACAGGCCCATCATCAAAAACATAGTTTATAGCTGCTAGCTGCTAGCTGCTAGCTTCTGGGACATTGGGAGATCAGATCCTGGCTTTTAATATTTGTCTTCTCATTAAGACCCACACAATGGATTTTCTCCAAAATTATTGAAAATGAAAAGGCTCATTGAAAATGAACACATATAAGAAATCCTTGCCTTTGCACTCTTATGTCTATGAGTTGAATTCTTCCTGTCTATACAACAGTTGTTAAACCATGAATAATTGGTTTATTGTTGGGCATTTCAGATTCAAAACTCTTTAAAACAAGAATAGTAATATTGGCCTTGCAGATGGTAAGCTAGTGTGGGAATAGGCTGTAATGTCTGATACTTTGTCAGTAAATATTATCTATCTTTCATTTTACACAACTGGCATTTGAATGCTTAATATATATTAATCAAGGTTCTGATATGCTAAAGGTGAAGATGAGAAAGCGAAATAAAATCTTTACTGTGAGAGTGAGTTCAAATTTGATTCATATTAGCTGTATGCTTTGAGCCTGTTAGCCTTCTGACTAATAAACTAAAACATAGATCCAATTTTGCTGATTATATCCTTATGTTCCACACTTGTTATTATTTCAAACATTAAATCACTTACAATCTTCTTTCACTGTCCAGTCAGCCCCTGGAACATTGGACTGATAAGGAATAAATAGTCAAATCACAAACAGAGTTTATGCATGCTTCAGTTTTTTAATATCAAAAATGTGAATCAAAATAGTGTATAATCTATAAGATTCTGACAATATAAAAGTTTTAAACATCCCTTAAGATCTCAGAAAATTTTATTACATTATTTAAAATGGTGGCATTTTCTTGCCATTAATTATTTTATTTTTCTTTGCAAATTCAGTCACTGGTTTTAGTCAATTCTATTTCTGAGAGGAAATAAACAGTTAAATTTTTTAGGGAAATCCACAGACAAGAAATGTCAATAATTTGTTACTAAGAATTACAATGAAATGGCACACTCATTATTATCACTAAATAGTAGCCTATAGTACTGCTGACATCTTATAGTAACTCTCACACAGAGGCTTTGTTCTAATTCTCAATCTATGTGTTGTTAATTACTAGGTACCTACAACCAAGTACATTCATCATTTAATACCATTCAACATTAGCTTCCTATCACTCAATATTAGATTCATGTCATTCAACAGCATTCATTAATAACTTCTCTAAAAGGTGGCTATTATTACAGTTCCACAGATGTTTCAAATCATCCTCTGAAAAGTGTGTCTGGAACGTTTCAATCACCATGATTCCTCCACTTCTCTTTTCTAATCATTCTTTAGCATTCCTCAATTTTACTTCTTCTTTCTTTTTCTTTCATTTTTCTTTATTAAGAAAGTTTCTACTCATTCTACATACTATCCACAGATCCCCCCCTCCTCCTTCCTCCCACCCTCCAATCCTCTTTCCCAAACCACCTTGCAACCCCACATCCCCCAAACCAAGGTCTCCCATGGGGAGTCAGCAGAGCCCAGCACACTGAGCCTAGGCAAGTCCAAGGCTCTTCCCACTGCACCAAGGCTGTGCAAGGTGTCACATCACAGGCACAGGGTTCCAGAAGCTTGCCCATAGACCAGGGTCATATCCCAATCCCCCTGCCTGGGTGACCCCCAAACAGTTCAAGCCAAACAACTGTCTTCCATATCCAGAGGTCCTAGTCCAGTCCCATGGGGGCTGCAAAGCCACCAGTCCACAGTTCATGGGCTTCCACTAGTGTGGCCTGTCATCTCTGCACATCCTCCCATCATGATCTCGACGTCCCTCGCCTGCAGTATCTCTCCTCTCTCTCATAAATTATATTCTCTGAGCTCAGCCTGGTGCCTTGCCGTGGATCTCTGTATCTGCCTCCATCAGTCACTGGACAAAGGCTCTATGAAGACAGCTAGGTTATTTACTAGGCTGGTCACTGGAGCAGACCGGTCTAGGCACCCTCTGGACCACTGTCAGCAGAAACTGTACCATGGAAAAAAGAAAGTATCTTCAACAAATGGTGCTGGCATAACTGGATGTCAACATGCAGAAGACTGCAAATAGATCCATATCTGTCGCCATGCACAAAGTTCAAGTCCAAGTGGATCAAAGACCTCAACATAAATCCAGTTACACTGAACTTGATAGAAGAGAAAGTAGGAAGTAGCCTGGAATGAATTGGCACAGTAGACCACTTCCTAAATATAACACCAAAAGCACAGACACTGAGAACAACAATTAATAAATGGGACCTCCTGAAACTAAGAAGCTTTTGTAGAGCAAAGGACATGGTCCATAAGACAAAAAGACAGCCTACAGAATGGGAAAAGACCTTCACCAACCCCACATCTGACAGAGGGCTGATCTCCAAAATATATAAAAAACTCAAAAAGCTAGACATCAAAATACTGAGCAAGCCAATTAAAAAATGGGCTACAGAGCTTAACAGAGAATTTTCAACAGAAGAATCTCAAATGGCTGAAAGACATTTAAGGAACTGCTCAATTTTACTTCTTAACAATTTCTTCCTTTCTCTTTTGGTCAGTGCTCAGGTTTCTTCTGGGAAATTTTTATGGTCATGTGTCACTTAAACATTGAATAGGAATACATCCTGAGAATGTATTCTTTGGAAACTCTGTCATCCTAACATCACATAGACTATGTTATATAAGAAAGTTTTCAATGCTGTTATTAGTTCCATCCATGGGGCCACCATTGCACATGCATTTCATCTTTGATCAAATTCACTGTGGCACCGTATGTCTATTTTCTCCTTGCCTCCTCACCTTGAGCTCTTCTGTCTTTTAATCAAAGAACAAGCCACCAATGGCATGTTTACATGTCATGATATTTCTTGTGTTCTGTCCCTAAGGAAATTCTTTCAGAAACGTAATTTCTGTTGAAAAGAAGACTAAACCAAAATCCTCCCAAGTGAGCACTATGAAATACCAGATTTCCTGTTATGAAGAGATCTATGTTGGGTTTGGTATTCTACTGTCTTTGTTTTGATATTCTTAATGTTTTATTTTAATCTTCCCTTCGTCTTACATCTTATGTGACCACAACTAGCACTTAATTTGATATATTTTCAATTTTTTATAATTCATTCCCATTTCCCTACCCCTTCATTTAGTCAAAGTTAATCAAGGTAGCTATAGTTGTTATTCTGCATTCATTGTTGTGATGGTAACTTTATGACAGTTTGACTGAGGGATGTCCAGATAGGTAGTAAATATTATTTCTGAGTATGTCTTTCAGGATTTTTTTTAAGAGATCTTTATTTGAACTTGAAGACTGTTAAGGAATATCTGTTCTGAATGGTGTTGGAAGGCAGTAGCCAACTTGCTGAAGGCACAAGCAAATAATAGATGGAAGGTAGCAGTCCTTCTCTGTTTGGACCTTCGACCTTCAGACATAAGGGTTACTGTGTACAGGACGTCACACTTCCAGAATCCCAGCCACCACTTCTCCTTTGTCCAGGCCTTTGATTTTACATTAGGGCCTAAACCACTGGGTCCTTGGTTCTCTCAAAATTTGTGATATGTGCCAAGCGGTGGTGGCACACACCTTTAATCCCAGCACTCGGGAGGCAGAGCCAGGTGAATCTCTGTGAGTTCGAGGCCAGCCTGGTCTACAAGAGCGAGCTCCAGGACAGCCACCAAAACAATACAGAGAAACTCTGTCTCAAAACAAACAAACAAAAACAAAAAACAAAAAAATGGGATATGCACTAAATTATTCCACCAGTTTCCCTGTTCTTTCCCTTGCAAAAGATAAATATAGAATTCCTCAGCTCCACAGAAATATGTAATAGTGCTCATATAAAGTAAATATTTTATAAAGAAACTCTCTATTATAGAAGTCAGAAATGTTCCAAAAACTCAGTGGGTGTTTGGGACTTTGACAAATACTGATCCACATACATGCATGCATATTTATAATACATATATACACATATGGTATCTACATTTATCCCACATACCACTATACCTGCGTATCCATACATATCATATAGTAAAATCTAATGTGCATGTTAGGTACTATAAAATACTAGTAATAAAATAGAACAGATATAATAATGAACTAAAATCAAATCAAGTAAGAATGTTCTAAAAGTATTTTCTGGTAATATTAATGCCATCTACTACACCACACATGTTTTCCTTTTCTCTGTGAGTCAGAAAACTTTAACTTTT
>CABHPQ010162356.1:0-32500 GCA_902168405.1 Peromyscus aztecus
GGTCATTAGCTCGGGCTAACTATTGGATAGTTCTTACACTTAAAGTCAGCCCATTTCTGTTAATCTATATGTCACCACATGTTCCTTGGCTTTACCTGTGTGCCATTACATGCTGCTCCTGGATGGATGGCTGGTGTCTCCTCCTGCCTCAGCCTTCCTCTCCCCAGGATTCCCTTTGTCTGCTTATCCCACCTATACTTCCTGCCTGGCTATATCAGTATTTTATTAAACCAGTATGCAAAAGCATTATTCAAAAGCATTATCCCTTTTCTGTTTAATTAAAAAGGAAAGTTTTAACTTTAACATAGTAAATTATATATAACAAAACAGTTATCAAGCAAGAATTACAGTTACAATATCTAGTCTATTTGCATTTGGCAAAATTAAAGAAAAAATTTTCTATCTATCCTATATTTGTGATTCTAAGATTTCATATCTATTTTATCTTTTATCATAACAAAGGAAAATTATGATTATAACTGTCTAGTCTTCAACTACATCAAAAACCCCAGAAGGATATAATATTACCTAAGTAAACAGGAAATGCATTGTAAGCAACTTCCAAAACTCTGGAAATGACAGCGACAGCTACCTGCCTATAAAGTCACCCAAAGTTCCTCTGCAGCATCGGGGCATCCATATTCAGCCCATAGGCTTAGAGTCTCTCAGTTGCTTCTTCCTGTGTCCTGTAGAATATCTGGCAGTTTCTTCTGTGAAGCAGGAAACTGAAGGACCATCTTGCCTTGAAAAGTTCAGTGGTCACCTTCCTATGGGTCCTGCATGTCCAATCAATACAAAATTTTTGTCAAGCAGTCTAGGGCAAGAACAGTTTCTTGCCCAAATGTCTATTTTTGCCAAGAAGAAGACAAACTCCGTATGGTGTGTCTTTGATGCCCATTTTTCTCTTTGAAGTAAGTCAGTGCTGCCAGGAGCAGACGTGTCTCATTGTCCAGAAAGTCTAAGTTTTTAAAACATTTAAACGCCATATTCTGTAGGTCTTTGAAGTGTTTGAAGTCAAACTTTTGCTATTTGCAGATGACATGATAATATACATAAGTGATCCAAAAATTCTACCAGGTAACTCCTAAGCTTGATAAACACCTTCATTAATATGGCAGAAAATGATACAAGATTAACTGAAAAAAATCAGTAGCCCTCCTATATACAAATGGTAAACAGGCTGAGACAGAAATCAGAGAAACATCACCCTTTACAATAGCCACAAACAAAACATCTTGGGATATCTCTAACCAAGCAAGTGACAGACCTGTATGACAAAAACTTTAAGTCTTTAAAGAAGAAATTGGAGGAGATATGAGAAAATGGAAAGATCTCCCATGTTCGTGGATAGGTAGGATCAGCATAAAATGGCAATCTTACCAAGAGCAATCTATAGATTCAATGCAATCCCCATCAAAATCCCAGCACAACTCTTAGCAGACCTTGAAAGAACAATACTCAACTTCATATGGATAGCTATGATTCTTCAGCAAAGATCTTCTTGCATCAACTAACAAAAATTATGCTATTTTTAGACTATTTTGATCAGATAAAAACCCCATTTTCATTCCTTTCAAACCTCTGTGTTCCCACTACTATTTCTTTTTTGTTTGTTTGTTTGTTTTTTAATTTAATGGGTTCACTTAGCGCTGCCAGTATGTCCCCAGGTACAGGACAGCCTGTTGGAACATGGGTAGCATCTCAGGGGTCACCCATTGAAGAAAACGGCATTCCCTCCCTCAGTAGCCACTGACAGCCAGTAGCTCCTTACGAGGGTTTGGTGCTCATGAGCTTCTCCCTCATCCACACTGAGATTTGCGCTGTACTGACTTTGCTTAGGCCTTGCGCACTGCAGTCCCAGTTGTTGTGAGTCCCTCTGTCAGTGTGACTGTGTCTGGTAAACACCGTTTGATGTAGATGTCCACTACCTCTCGCTCTTGCAGCCTTTCTGCCCACACTTCCTCAGTCATTTGTGAGCATTGGAGACAGCTTAATGTTTTCCAAAACATTTTCATGATAATGACAACGTTAATATAAACACTTTTGTGGAGTGCTGATTATTCCTTCAATATTATGAAATGATGCTTTTTCGTACTAATTTCCTACTAACTTGAAAATTTAAAAATCATTAAGTGATTTTTATAAGTGTGTTACATGGTTTCATTTTATATGATTATCTGCTTCTATAATATTTAGCAAACCAAAGATGGCAATGGCAGGATTTGGGGATAATGAAAACATTTGTATTTTAATTGGTCATTGGCAGAATGCAAGTCCAGTTAGAAAGTCACATTGAAAAATAAAACCCAAGTTGTTAAAGTTTGACTAGCATGCTGAGGTCTAACAAAATAAAGCCCAGCATGTTCTCTCACCAAAGGGAGGTAAAAGTTTTTAAAAATTATTGATCAAAACTAACATTAATTGATGTCTGTGACCTGTGTAACCTCAAGGAGCCAAAGGAACCATGCATAATGAAATCAGAGGGCCATGCTGAGCAGGCCCTGGAAAATCGGCCTCTGCCTCTCAAGGGACTCTACAGCAAAAGAGTGGACACTGACCCTCAAGGAGAGCTGGCCCTTATACTATGAAGAGATGGCCCTACCCCTCACTACAGGGGAGAGAGAACTCACCCGAATGGGATGGGACGGCTCTGCCCCCTTGCCTGAGGGGTCAGCCCCAGTGGCCTGGACTGACCAGCTCATTTCCCATCCAGGCCAACAGCTGGGCCTTGGGTTGGCCCATCCTAACATCTACCTGTTCTAGGACCTGCTAGGGCTTATAAAAGAACTGGTCCTGTGGAATGATACTCACAGAGCAGGATTTCCATGACTTGGGGCAGCCGTGGGATATCCCAGAGGAGATATGAGATATGAACCGTGGGATATCCCAGACTAGATGAAAATCTAGTGATGATAGTGTACCAGACACCAGAGGCCTTGAACTAAACCAGTGACTCATTCCATAGTAAAGCTGATTGGACAAAAAAGTATAATTTGCCAGGTAGTGGTGGCGCACACCTCTAATCCCAGCATTTGGGAAGCAGAGCCAGGCGGATCTCTGTGAGTTGGAGGCCAGCCTGGTCTACAGAATGAGATCTAGGACAGGTACCAAAACTACACAGAGAAAGCCTGTCTCAAAAAAAAATATAATATATGACGCACCATAGCTCCCAATGCCACTGGGATGAATGAAGAGGTGTTGGAGAGGCAGGAATAATAGAGAAGAAAAGAGATTTTTGGTTTTTGGGGTTATTTTGTTCTTGGTTTTGTTTGCTTGCTTTGTTGTTTTCATTTAATTTTTTAAAATTTTCTTTTTTGAGTGAGGGAAGGATATGGGGGAACTGAGAAGTGAGCTAAATTAGGGCACATGATGTGAAATTCCCAAAAAATCAATACAGATATTATATTAAATAAAAATAAATAAATAAATAAATAATATTAAATAGTTTTAAAATAAAAATACTATTATTCAAATACAGAGGTCTTTAAAAGGTATCAATAAGACAGATTGCATTATCTTTAGGAATTTTGTTTTTACATTTCTTGTGCAAATGTTTATTATATCATTCATTATATTTTCATTCTTATATGACTAATACATTTCACATTTTTAAATTGTCCATTGATTTTATAAAGGTCATTATACTATGGAATCTTATCATAAGGAATATCATTTTTTGATGCTGAATAATAATAAACTCTGCACACTTAAATGTGTTTTTCTTGTATTTCTTCATCATAAAAAGTATACCAATAAGTAGCCTTATTTTTAAAAAATTATGATTAGTATATTATTATTTACCTGGTAAATTGCATTCTTGGTATGATTTTACATGAAAATATTGAATTCAGGATTTTAACATTCTATATTCTAGAAAGTCACATTATCTACCAATATTTTTGTGTTTGTGTATGATATATTTTTACATTGCTCTGACTTTTAACGGTGAAAGGAAATTTAGGTTGAATGGAATTCATAGCTCACAATTACAAAAAAAAAAAAAACTTTAAAACTCAATACAAAAGTATCTACTGAATCCTAGAATTTAAACACTAAAAAGAAAAAAAACTAGTAACAGAGAACTTTAATTTTCATGTTTGAACTTATACATAGCATTCTTTAATATGATTGTTAAAACTTCCTTTTTATCATTCAAAATAGACTTCCAGCATTACTCTTAGCTTAAGTAAGTCCTCAGTCCTTTTGTATTAAATGGGCATAGTCCTATTAGGAATGCTGTCATCAATAACAATTTTAATTGATTTACTGAGCATATAAAGGAGTTCTGTGTTTATTGTCCTAGTCCCTCACATGTGACTGCTCTCTGAATTTCTTTGATTCTTTCTTTTAACTGGATTTTTTTTTTTCTATTTCAAGGACCCATGCTCTTTCTAGCCACCTGGTAGTTTAAAAGCAATTTTCTAAATTTTCTTTCAGTTCCATTAAGGCATTGTCTTAGTTAAGGTTTTATTGCTGTGAAGAGACACAATGACCACAGCAACTCTTACAAAGGAAAACATTTAATTGGGGCTGGCTTACAGTTCAGAGGTTTAGTCCATTATTGTCATGGCAGGAAGCACGACTGCATTCAGGTAGACATTTTGTTGACATTAGCCGATAGTTCTACATCTTGATCTGCAGGCAGAAGGAGGAGACTCCCATGCCAGGTGTGGCTTGTGCATCTGAGACCTAAAAGCCCACCCATCAATAAATATATAGCAGGGAAATCCAACCCAAAGCAACTAGGTAAAAACCTGACACCATTGCTCCATTTCCAGCATCTGGGCTCTTGGTGGCATCATTTGAGCTTCACTAACCTCAAGTACCTCTGTCTCCTCAGTTCTGCTGCCTATATCGCATGTAGACTCTCTCTTGGGCCTCCTACACTCATGCCTGTAGTTTTATTGGCAGATTTTTTTTTCTGGTATCTCCACCATCCAATGGTCATTATTGAAACATAAGCTTCATCTCCACAGATTTGCACGAATGAATTTATCACAGGAAATTTGATCCTAACCCCTATTTCCTAGGCTCAGCAGATTTCTGGAACCTGGGAATAAATCTCCTTCACCCTGTAATTCTTTCATTTTTAACTACTGCAAACTCCTATCACACAGTCAAGCCGAATGTTTGGTTGCCAGTTTAAAATGTAGTTCAGCCTCTCTCTACCATAGTCATTGTAAACTCTGTGTGACCTGGAACTAAGAATTTGGCTTCGAGCTTGAATTTCCTTCTTCGGCATTCTCTGCTGAATTTCTCTTCTTTCAGATGCATTTTCATTGTTGAAAACAGGACCTTTCATCAGTGGGGGCTTTGCTAGGGGCACTTTTCTTGTTCCTGTGCAAAGATTAAAGTCTCTTCTTCATTGCAGTAACTCATTCTCCACACCTAACTTGTTTACAGTAGCTTTAACTTCACACACACTCTTGGTTTTTATTACTAAGATGCAATTTCCCTTATCTTTACTCTGTCTTTTACTACAGATGCGCCTAACATAATTTATGAGTAACCATTCTATCATCTAGATGTTGTGCAACATCGAAACTTCCTCATCCAAAAATATTAACTAACTACTTTTGAGTATGACCTCACTTAATTGCTAATGAATTGCGCAGAAAATAATCGATTATTTGCCAGGATCTAACATGAATCGTTGTTAGTCCAGGATGTGAGAAAATTTTTGTTCCCCTCTGAAACCTTCTAAGCACAGTTTTTACTGTCAGTATTTCTATTAATACTGTGGTCTCCCTCAACTTCCAGTAGAACATGCCATTTAGTTTTTCTTATGTTCTTCTAAGTTTTATCTAGCCTACAGTTTCAAACTCTTTCACATTATTCTTGCAAACCGTATGTCCAAAGGGCTACACGCCACAAGGTGAGGTTCATCACAAGAACAACCTGACTTGTCTGTGTTAGTTACGTTGTCTTATTTTGTAGCAATGTTTAGGATAAACAACTTAAGAGAAGAAAGAATCGTATTGGATCATGGTTTTAAAAGCAATGGTCCATCCTGATGAAAAGGCTTGGCAGCAGAAGCATGAGACAGCTGGTCACATTGCATCTGCAGTGAGAAAACATTGGTGCTCGTCAAGATTTTCCCTTTTGCATTTTGTCCTAAAGTCTTTGCCAAAGTAATGGTAACACCCACATTCATCGTGGGTCCCCTCTCCTTGGCTCCATACCATCTATGGTCAAACTGTCTTGACATTTCCTTTTCCATACAAATTAGTCTATAATTTTTCAATTCAGTCTCATTCAATTTCTCAATATGAGAATAGAGCACAGTCAGGTTCTTTGCCAGAATGTAACATGAATAGGTTCCAGCCAATATTGTGCACGAGGAACCCAAAGAGTAAGTGCATGTGAAAAATTTGCATTTTTGCTGTGTTTTATATCTTACTTTGTACTAGTATGAACAGTCAATCTTTTCCAAGTTTTCCTTCCCCACAAATGTCCACACACTCTTTTTCATAAATGAACTAAATATAAGACAAGTGATTTCCTAACAATAGTTGTCAACATTATATGTGAGTGTGTTCTGGAGAGGCACCGAGAAGGAATGATGCAGAATTTATTCACACTGTTATTAGCATGTTGGACAAGGTAAGGTTTTAACATTCCTTCTTATGCTGATACTCCAAGACCATTAATGTTTTATTTAATATCTTAGTAAAATACTGAGAATGTTTTCCTGTTTCTTTACTGACGTTTCTAAAGTCCCCCTGCTCTTCCTTTACGTACTTTGGGTGTGTATTGCATTTACCAAGAAAGATGAACTGAAAATACAACACTATGCTAAAAGGGGACCTTTCCAAATACTTTTCTTGATGTTCCAGTATTTTTAGCAATGACACCAAGTGAGAGGAAACATTTTAACTTGCCTTTAAAGCTTTACTGAATAGCCTTTGAAGGAAAATACACAGGACAGCTTTAAAATATGAACCTGTATAGCTCAATAGAAATTTGATGTCTTTTCTCTTATTTTAGCCCATAGTAGTGCACTCTTTAGACACCAATGAAAAGTCATTTTTAGTATCACTATGCTCAGTTTGGAAAGCAAGAACAAAATTCCTGTGTGGATCAATTAGGCTGTTTGATTCAATCTTTTATGATGATGATAATTCTTAGAAATCATATCAGATATTAGTTCTTATTTACTATGTCATCCTTTCCATAATATTTATGACATATAAATTGAATGAGAAAATGAAATTAATGAAAGATATCTGAGATCCTTTCAAAGTTTAGAAATTACATTTATTTATTCTGAGTGTGTATGTGTGTACATGAGCATATACCTGCCATACTGTCCACTGAGGACAGAGGATAATTTGAAGGAGCTGATTCTATTATTTCACCAAGCAGGTCCCTGGTTTCAAATTAAATTCTTCAAGTTTGGCAGCAAATACCATTAACTGCTAAGCCACCTTTCTAGGTTGGTCTGAGATATTCATACAGGGTAAAGTTTCTTTAAATATAAAAGCTGGTTCAAAAGTAGATATAATTAGAAAACAGAGTATCTCAAAATTTTACCTATATGTACTCATTTGTGGTGATATTTTATTTGTGCACCCCAATAAAGCTTATCTGAGGATATATTAAACATAGAAGTCAAGCAGTGGTAGCACACACCCTTTATCCTCAATTCATCCGATCTCTGTGAGTTCAGGGCCATACTGGGAACAGAGCCAGGTGTGGTGGCATACATCTTTAATCCCAGCAGCAGTTAACCATAGAGGTCTGGAGGTCTGTACAGACAGAACAGGAAATGATAGAGCTGGGCAGAAAGAGGAAAGTGATGTAGCTAGGTGGAGAGAGGAAGTAAGAGGGCAGGGACAGAAAGGCATATAGGTGTGGGTATACAGGAAGTAGCTCTCTGGAGGCTGATGAGTCAGTAAGGTGAGATTGGCTGTGGCTTGTTCTGTTTCTCTGATCTTTCAGCTTTTACCCCAATATCTGGCTCTGGGTCTTTTATTAATAAGACCTTTTAAGATGTATCTTACACTCATTAGTTTAAAATGTTTTTTAAAATCCTGATGATATAATTATCCAATATAAAAAGCAAGACTACAACAGCTATTTATTGAATTTTTTAGTCTAGTTGATGAAGAGAAATGAAAAAATGATTATTTCAAAGAGCATTTTTCATGAGTGAATTAACAAGTTTGGATTACTACAAGCAAGTCGGGCAAAGGGTATCTTATTTGCTGGTGATCCAAGCACCCACTTGGTGCAAGGCAGGTGAATAGAGGCCTGGAACATTCACATATCTTGTCATATGCTTCCTATGCGTGTTGGATGAGCATTTTCTAAATCATAATTTTTCTCAGTTATCTTTGTGGGTCACTTCATACAATGAGAGGCAGTGTTTCTAAAGTGAATTGTGTTCAGATCATTACATGGATTATTATTATTCAAAAAGCCTTGATTTTTATCAGAATTATCTCATGAAAGAGAGTGAGCTCTGTCAATAAATAGTATGTAACATATTTAAAGTATCATTGGTCACACCTGCACAGGATCACTGATTGATCCCCTCCCTTGACAACTTATATAGGTACTAACTTTAGACTATTGATGTGGCTCACTGGTTTGTTGGTGGAACATTTGCTTATCAGGTACATGGCCTGTGATTCCAAACTTCACATTGTCCAGCTGTGAGTCTTTTTATTTATTCCCGTCTACTGCAGGAGGAAGCTTCTTTGAGTATAGCTGGGCAAGACACTGATTTACAAGTATAGCAGAATGTCCTTAGGGGTCATTTTGATATGATCCTTTAGCAGAATAGTAGTATTAATTTTTCCCCTGGGTCCCTAAGCTATGTACTCTCATGTTCTTGGCCATGTGAGCAGTGTCTGTGATGGATTCCATTCATGGAATGGTCTTAAATCCATTCCAAATAGTTGGATAGTCCCACAAGCTTTGTGAGACCCTTATACTACACATCCTGCAGTATGGTCACCATTGTAGATTGTATTTGCATGTCTATTGATATTGCCATTGTTCATGTCTTCTTTAGGCATCCGTTCTATTGAGAAATCATGATGCAGAATCCTGTCATTACCAGGAGACATAATCTGACAGAAGACTTCCTAGTCCCCCGGCTCTTCGATCTTTCCAGCCCTCTCCCACAATATTTCTCAATACACTTAGGTGTAGGAGCTGTGTTACAGATGTATCTGTTGGCACTGGGCTCCCATGATCCACTGACAACTATGTGGTTTTCTGTAATTGTCTTCATTTGCTGTAAAGAGAAGCTTCTTTAATGAAGGCGAAGAGCTACACTTATCTTTCTGTATAAGGGTAAGCTTAAGAATGCAGTTAGGTATTATTCTAACCTAGTAAAATGAATGTAATAGGTTGTCCTCTACGATCCATGAGATCCCTAGCCCTGGGGAGTTTGCTAAGTTTCTAGTACCAGCCATTTCGCTCCTACTGAGTGGACTTAAGTCCAGTTAGACAACTGTTGATTACCACTAGCATCTGAGAAGCATTACGATACTTCATCCTGGTTACTGTTATAGTTCAGTGGAGTCACAGCTGCATAGGACTATTGATTGATTCTCTCCCTTTTCAGATCAAATAGTACTTTCAGGTACTATAAATGCTAGATCTCTGGAAGGAGGATTTCAGGTTAGATCCAGTGAAAACCTTTCCCATTGAATGTCCAAAGTCATCACACTTTCAAACTATTCTCTTTGTCGTTTGTTATTCTTAGGAAGATTGATGTGTTTACAGATATCTTTTTACTTTTGTAACAAGGTTTTTTTTTTTAATGATGGTTTCATTGTGTTATTTTCAGTCGTGTGTTCATATACTTCTGGAACTTTCCATGTGAGTGCCACATTCCTGTCCCTCGCTCACTCCTCTCCCCAGTTCCTCCTGTGTCACTCTTGCTCCCTTTCTTGTTCATGGTTCCTTATTATTCAGTTCAATACATATATTCAACATCAATAGACATTTATAAGTTCATAAATACAACCGGGTGAGATCAGTCAGTCTTTCTCATACTTTCAGATCACATCAATATTTTCCCTCTTACACTCACATTCTGTGGTGTGTTTGTGTAAACAGGGGGAAAGTATAGCACCAGGTGAAAATTATGGACAGTTTTAAAAGAATTTTATGAAGCAGTCACATAGACAGTTACAGAGGGAGACGTCATGGGGATAGAGAGAAGTTGCTAGGGAAGTTGCCAGGAATCACCAAGGATGACCCCAGCTTGGACTATTAGAAATAGTGGTGAGGGTGCTTGAACTGAACTGGCTTGCCCCAGATATCAGACCGGTGAGTACCCAACTGTCATCACAGAGCTTTTCTCCAATGACTGATGGAAGCAGATGCAGAGATCCACAGCCAAGCACCAGGCAGAGCTCCAGGAGTCCAGTAGGAGAGAAAGAAGAGGGATTCTATGATCATGTTGGGGAAACCTGCAGAGACAACCGAACTAAACTAGAGGGAATTCATGAAAGTTGGATCAATTGCTGTGGAGCCTGTGTGGGACTGGACTAGGCACTCTGCATGGCCAGACAATTGTGTAGCTTGATCTGCTTGGGGGGCCCCCTGGCAGTAGAATCAGAATCCATCCCTGGTGCATAAGCAGGCTTTTTGGAACTTACTACCTATGATGGGACACCTCATGCAGCCTTGAGGCAGGGGGAAAGACTTGGACTTGCCTCTACTGGATGTGCCTCCCCATGGGAGGCCTTGCCTTCTTATGGATGGAAGTGGGGGTGGGTTGGGAGGGGAGGCTGCAGGAGGGAAGAGGTGGATCTTTGGTGTGTAAAATGAATGAAAAAAAAATTCTTAATAAAAAATGTTTTAAAAAAATTTAAAAACTTAAAAAAATACAATGTTAACATCATGAGAGTTATAACTCTTAAGGGGATATAGGAATATTTCAAAAGTAATTTCTCAGAATGGATTAAAAAAAGTTGTCCCAATCAAGAAAGTATTAAACACAGATTAAATATTTAGTTAAGGTTGGTTGTATAGTCTTAAAATATTTTTTCTACATGAAATTCTCATGTCCTTTATCTGTCTACAGACACTCAACTACATTTTATTCATCCTGACATTATCTTATCTTTAACTGACATGAATTTCACAGTTCATGGAGAGCTTCCTGAGGAAAGTCTGCCCTGTGGAGAAAACAAGATACAATTTTTGGAAAGATGTAATGGAGGAGTGCTAGAGGAATCTAGGGTGGGAGTATGTGTGGTTAAGATACATTTTATATGTGTATAAAATTTCCAAAGAACAAAACACAGCACCACAATTTTCTTCTTTTGTAGATCATCAAATTTATAGAGAATAAAATAATGAAGGTAGGAAAATGCTCAAGCTTATTAATTTTCAAAATTTGTTAGGAATCTTTTAAGTCACTGGGGCTTCTGGGCAAAACAGAAGGTTCAACTCTGTCCTAAAATTTAGGTTAATTACATTTCTGACAAATTTAATTATACAGTTTTAATTAGTAAAATATCAATACCAAGTTGGCAGGAGTTCAACTGGAACTATGCGGTAATTGTGCAGTTATAAAAACCCCCAAACCAAGAACACACAATCAATTGAAATGCTCAAAACCAAGAACGCTTTAAGATAACTTGACCTTTCAGTGTATTATCATTCTTTTGAGGTTGTAAATGCTTTAGGAAACATATTTGCATATATCACTTTGTTAGTGTTGAAATAATAAAATAAAAATACTGTGTCACTTTATTGGTTTTAAATTTCTTCTATATTTGATTTTGAAAATAGTTTCATTTAGTGCTTACAGTGGATGACAGTAGTCACAGCATATTTCTGTGTTTTTAAATCTTAGAGTGTTTAGACAATTTTATTATCACTGGAGGTAATAATATTTTGCATTTTAAAATGAGTTCATTTAACACCTGCACTACAAAACCATTTAGTTGGTATCATTTTAAGGACATAATTGCGAATTTATTTTGTATTTTAGTTTCATGTGTTTTAATATCTCTCTTCTAAATGTGGAAAGCCCAACCTTGTGGAAGTTTTCCTGAACAGTAGGAATTCCATCTTCCCTTCTTCTAATGGAACAGCAGAAAAGAAGAGATCTCAGGAAAGGGTTCTTGTTTAGTTTACGGCTGTGTGCCATGTGAATTACACCAAGAGTGTGAAAGAGAGAAAGTCAATCTGTACCGTCCCTATTAACAAATGGTTGTTGGTCCCTCTTTAAATTGTTGCTGTCTCTGTGGCTCTGTTTCTTTCATAATTTTTTAATAAAAATAAAACACACAATTGTATAAATGGAAGTATGCATTATTGGACCCATGGCTAGCATATATAGAAATGTTTTAAAGATTAAAATGTACTTGTAAATCCATTACAAAAATATAAAATAATAAGATTAATATGTTACAGCATTTTCTAATCTTAACATAAGAAAACTTCCAAATACTGACATACAGAAAATAACAAAATCAATTTCATCCATTTTGATGGAAAGAGAAAATTTGCATTTAAAACTGAAACAGTTGTGGGTGGTGCAAGATTGTAATCCCAGCGTTATGGAGGCAGAAGCTTGTGGATCTCTTTCGGTTTGAGGCCAGCATGCTCAACTTAGCGAGTGTCAGGAGAAGCAGGGATTTGTAGTAAGACCCTACCTCAAACAAACTATCGTATAAACACACATAAGCCACAATGTCTATAATCATTCTTTCAGATAATGTTGCCAGGTGTAGATTTGTACACAAAAGTGACTTCATATTTTATTCTTTATTATAAAACCATACCAAAGATAACATTAAAATGGCCAACAGAGTGAAATAACAAGGGAAAAATTGTATCATGCTCAAACTCTCATTTCTCTTGCAGTCAAATATGTTAAAATTAGTAACTTAATTTTCTTCAAAATTGGCATTCCCAAGTGATTTTTGTTCTTGATTCTAAAAGTAAAGTAGAAATGGATCTGTAAAATTGTTGAATCCATCAAGTTATGAGAGAAGCATTCATAACTTAGTCTTTCTTCATAGAGATATCTCAACATTCAAATTTATAGCTTAAGATGTGCATCAGCATTATCTTCTTAGATAATTAACTGATATTACTGTATCTGATGGACATTTGTAAAATATTTTAAATCCTTGTTAATTCAATATGAGGTAGATGTTTTGTTTGCAGATTTTTGATGGAATAGCAAATACATAGAGAACATAACTTCTTGTCAAAACTCAGTCCCACTTAATTAAGTCTAAGGAATAACTTCTTTAGTATGAGGTAAGGTTTTCATTTTAAAATGTACTGGACATCTCATGTATCAGTTTAATAAAGTAAGTTCATACCTTGATTCAGTTCTATATCCAAATACACTAAAATTAAGATACACAGTATAACTCAAAACACTAGGCACGTTTACTTAGCAGCATATAGCAAAATTTTGTTTGAGGTCATGTCCAACCTTCCCCACATCTAATCGAGAATATTGAACACTTCCACACTTTGGGATAATGCATTGAAATAGTGGGAACATCTTATCCAATGGTTTTAAGAGGCAAGATTTTTTGAACAGTCATATTTCAAGTAAATCTATGTGTGTGAGTGTGTATATGAGCACATACACACGTTTGTTGTTTTCAGTGTTTTCCTATAATGAAGAAAGATCCATCAGCTGTAGTCATAGAAAGAAAGAACTCATATTCAATGTGTTTTGGAGAAGAATAAAGGACAAAACCTTGATTTAACTCAGATTTTTATCATAAACCTCAGAGGAAACTTGATTTACTACTTCCAGGTTATTTTACTACCAGGTTGGGCTGACTCCTCAGGGAGACCTTGCCTTGGAAAAGGTGGGAATGGGGGGTGGATTGCAGGGGAAGGCTGGGGGGTAGGAGGAGGGAGGACAGGGAAATCCATGGTTGATATGTAAAATTAAATTAATTATAAAATAAAAATATTTATTAAAAAAAAGTAACCTACGGTCTATGGTCCATCTCATCAGTCATATGAAGCATTGTGGGAATTTTCACTTACTAATGTTTCATCAGTGGCGTGAGGTAAAGGCTGTGGCTCACAATGAAACTTAGTAGCATTCTATTTTTAAATCAATACCATTTTCTTTGAAGAACCTCTATGTATTCCTTCTTAACTTGTGGCCATAAGCTTGTTTACTTTTTAATTATAATTATGTTATAATACTAAAATATATTTCATTAGCATCTTTTTTTAAATTTTATTTATTTATTTTTTTATAATTTGATTTAATATTGGGACCGGGACCTGTCCTTAGTGCATGAGCTGGCTGTTTGGAACCTGGGGCCTATGCAGGGACACTTTGCTCAGCCTGGGAGGAGGGGACTGGACCTGCCTGGACTGAAACTACCAGGTTGATCTGAATCCCCAGGGGAGTCCTTGCCCTGGAGGAGATGGGAATGGCGGGTGGGCTGGGAGGAGGGCAGGGGAGGAGAGTTGGGAGGAGGGAGGACGGGGGAATCCGTGACTGATATGCAATAAGTACAATTTTTGATGTTCATAGTATAATGTTGAAGATTTACTCTTTCAATATACTTCAAATTTGTACTAAATTGATCATGTCCAAAATATTATATGAAATTTTCAAGAACTATTCCTCACATAATTGAAAATTTTAATTTAGTGACCAGGGTCTCTTCTTTTCTCCTATCCTCCCTTGTTGTCTACCCTTCCAGTCTTTGTTTCTACTGGTTATATATTTTTTATTCCACACAAGAGGAATTTTTGTTTCTTTTTTTTAAAACCTATTATACTTAGTATAGTAATTTCCAAATTTGTCCATTTCTTTCCAAATTTTAAAATTATTTATTTTATTTGTTTAGATTACAATGTAATTGTATCATTCCCCCTTCCCTTTCCTCCATTCTAAACATTTCAAATGACCCCTTGCTCTCTTTCAAAATCATGACCTCTATCTGCATTAATTTTTATTACATGTATACATATGTATGTATATTCATATGTATTACTAAATATACATAAATAAATGCTGCTTAGTATGTATAACTCTTCTTTTTGAAGCATAAATAAAGGTTCTTTGGAAAGACATATGCTGTGTCATTATGTTACCATGAATAGTGCGTAAGGATCACTCTCCATTCTTCATCACAACTTTGTTACATTTATCCTTTGACTTTTTGGTAATAGGATCAAAACATATATTAGGTAATATCTCATCAATGTTTTTCTAACTATGGTGGTAATTTTCAATGAGAAATAAAATATTTGTTTTCTCTGTCAAACTGTTAAAATTCGTCATCCATGTTTGTTGAGGAATGAACAAATAGACAAATGCCTTTTCATTGTCTTCATAGCTGATTAGTTGTGTTGAGTACACTCTTATATCTGTGGACTATTTAAAATTTTTAAGTATGTGTACATGTATGCACAGGTGCATATGCACATATGTACACATTTCTGTAGGCTCTAGATTGAGTTTGGGCGAATTCCTCCATTATTCTCTACCTTATTGTTTTACTTAATTAATTTTACTGTGTGAATGGAGTGTATGTGTACCTTCACCTCCACAACACCAAGATTACAGTCATGTGCTGTCATGCCTGGAGTTTTCCATGAGCTGTGGAAATCTGAATATTAATCTGTAACATGAATTGCTAAATGATCTTATTAATAAAAAAAAACCCAGAGCTAGATATTGGAGTGAAAACTGAGAGATCAGAGAAATAGAACAAGCCAGCCACAAGTTCTTACCACTAGGAGATCCTCAGCCCAAGAGCTACTTCCTGTATACTCATGCCTATATAACTTTCTGTGCCCTGCCATCTTACTTCCTCTCTCTGCCCAGCTACATCACTTCCTCATTCTGCCCAGCTCTATCATTTCCTGTCTGTCTGTACAGACCTCCAGACCTCTATAGTTAATTAGCACTGGGATTAAAGGCTGTGCTACCACGCCTGACTCTGTTCCCAGTGTGGCCTTGAACTCACAGAGATCCTGATGAATCTCTCCCTCCTGAATGCTTGGATTAAAGATGTGTACTACCACTGCCTGACCTCTATGCTTAATATAGTGGCTGGCTTTTTCCTTCGATCCCCAGGCAAGCTTTATTTGTTAGAGTACAAATAAAATATCACCCCAGAAATCCTCATGCTTGTTCCAAAAGAAGAGTAAAAACTTCATCACCACCAGACCACTTCTAGGTATTTTATAAATCATCTTGTGAGATTATAAATTCATATTTTTAATTATCAACTTTGCTTTTTTATTTTGCTACAAAATACTACTATATGTTTCCATATTTTGAACTTTAACACTGCATTAGATTGTAATTTTTCCTTATTATATTTATTGCATTTTACTTTGTTAGATATTTCTATGAAGATACTATATAATTTTATGTAGCTATAGTTGATGAGTTTTGCATGTGATATCCCTACTATGGTAGGCAATTTGGTTTGAAGATTTGTTCACTGTATGACATGTGTTTATTTCTCTGCCTTCTACTCACTTTTATTCTGTGTTTATATCAGCATTATAATGTTCTAAAAATTATACTTGAAGTAAGTTTCAACTAATTCATTGACCATAATCAAGTGAGACTTATCCCTGGCATGCAAGCATTGCATAAATATAATAGTCAATAAATGGGAAAGTGATATTAACATAATTAAGTGTAACCAGTAAGTGAAAATCTGAATAGATACAGAAATGACATTAAGAAAATTCACTGTTATTTTTACTAATAACTCAACAAGTCATCTAATCGAGAGTAATGTACTTCAACAGCATAAAGAGAAAATACCACAAACTTACAGCTGGTATCACATTAAATGGTGGAAAGGTGAAAGCTTTTCCTCTGCTTTCAAGAGTACGACAAGCTGATTTATGCTAAGTTCTTGCATTCCCAATAATTCTACTGCAAGAAGTAGAAGAAACTCAGAATGAAACAAAAGTCATACAAATTAGAAAGAAGTACAATTTGCTCTGTTGTTTATGACATGATTTTACGCATAAAACAATAAAATTCCACCAAAAAGTTATTTGAAGTATTATGCAAATCCAATAAATTTGCAAGATATAAAATTGGTATACAAAACTCAATATTTCTATGTACTGCTGCTGAGTTATATGGAATAGGAATTATAAAATCAATTCCATTTACAATAACATCAAAAAATAGAATAACTAAGAATGTATTTGATAAAATATGTAAAATATATTCTCTCAAAAGTATTAAGCATTGATGAAATTGGAGAATAGGTAAATGGAAAGTTATTTTGTGTCCATCGGTTGAAATAATGAATATTCTCAGAATGTACATATCGCAATTAGCAATCACCAGATTCAATGTAATCTTTACCAAATTAATAATATCTATTACAAAAAAAGGATGAGCAAGAGCAAAATTGTATAAAAGCACAGTAGACATCAAATAGTATAAAGGCAATGTGAAGCAGAAATAATAAAGCTTGAAGCATGAATACGTTCTTAAATTTTAATGCAACCATGACAATTTAATGTATTTATTATTTGTTTTTATAGGCTATAGTTTCTTATAATATTTAGCACATTTGTAAATATGGTCATTAATTGTATTGGATTGTTATTTTGTAATTTCTGTGTCTGACAACAGCATCCAGTTTATGATGGTTGTGTTCCGTATTATAAAGTGTCATCTCCATGTTGAATCTTTGTGCTGTTTGAGACTGATATCCCATTGTTAACCCACCCAAGTCCTCTTTAAAACACCAGGGATAAAGTTGTTAACTGTATAAAGCTGTTCAAGTTTCTGTAGAATCTGCTGTGATGGCACCTCTTTCATTCCTATGCCAGGTGTTTATTTTTCTGGTGTATTTTGATGTTCATTTTAAAATAAATTTATTTACTTATTTATTTTATGTACTGGCCAAAGTTTCCCCTCCCTTCTCTCTTCCCAGTACCCACCCCAAACACCTGTTCCCATCCCAAATCACTTCTCTTCTGTTTCTGTTTACGAAAGGGTGGGTCTCCCATGAGTATTAACAAAACACGGCATATCAAGTTACAGTAAGACTAAGTACCTCCTCATGTATTAAGGCTGGGCAAGGCAACCTAATATGAGGAGTAGAGTCCCAAAAGCCAATAAAAGATTTGGAGACAGTCCCTGTTCCCACTGTTAGGAGTCCCACAAGAGCATCAAGCTATTAAACTGTGACATACATGCAGAGTTCCTAGCTCAGTCTCATGCAGGCTCCCTGGTTGTTGGTTCAGTCTCTGTGAGCTCCTATGAGCCCAGGTGAGTTGATTAAGTGAGTTTTCTTGTGGTGTCCATGAACCCTCTAGCTTCTACAGTCCTTTCTCCCCCTCTTTTGCAGGATTTTTCAAACTCTGCCTAATATTTGGCTGTGAGTCTGCATCTGTTTCCATCATTTGCTGGATGAAGCCCCTCTGATGACAATTGGGCTAGGCATCAAATTGATCATAGGTGATGGCCAGGTCAGTCTATATATCTGCTATTGCTACAAGTCTTAGATGGGGTCATCCTTAAACATTCCTGGGAGGTTCCCTTACACCATGTTTTTACCTAACCCCCATTTCCCCGCTGCCTTCTAGCAGTCTCCTTCAGTACTCTCCCCCTCTGTTCTCCCCTAACCTGATCACTCATGCTCCCATTCCCACACACCTTAGGTACATTCATGAAATCTCTTCTATTTCCCCTTCCCAGGTAGATCTAGGGATCCTTTCATGAACCCTCCTTATTTCCTGGTGTTTTTGGGTTGGTGTGTTTTAGCATCGTTATCCTTTCTATTATAGCTAATATCCACTTATGAGTGAATACATACCATGTCTGTCTTGCTTGGTTTGGATTACCTCACTTGGGATGATTTTTCTAGTTCCATTCATTTGTCTTCAAATTTCATGTGTCCTTGTTTTTAATAGCTGAGTGATACTTCACTGTTTAAGTGAACCACATTTACTTTATCCATTCTCAGTTGAGGGACATCTAGATTGTTTCCAGGTTCTGGTTATTATGAATAAAGCTGCTGTGAACATAGTTGAGCATGTGTCCTTGTGATATGAACGAACATCCTTTATATGCCCCAGAATGGTATAGCTGTGTCTTATGGTACATTGATTCCCATTTTTCTGAGAAACTGCCACACCGACTTCCATAGTGGCTGTACACGTTTGCACTCCACCAGCAATGGAGGAGTGTTCCCCTTGCTCTATATCATCTCCAGCATAAGCTCTCATTAGTATTTTTGATCTTAGCAATAATTCTGACAGGTGCAAGATGGATTCTTACCAACGCTTTGTTTCATTGATTGTTTGTATTGTTCTCTTTAATGGTATCTTATTGATTTCAGCCCTCAGTTTGATTATTTCCTGCCATCTACTCCTCTTAGGTGTGTCTGTATTTTTTGTTCTAAACTTTCAGGTGTGCTGTTAAGTCACTAGTATGAGATCTATCCAATTCTTCATGAAGGCATTTAGTGCTAAAAACTTTCATCTTAGCAGTGCTTTCATTGTGTCCCATTGTAAGACAAATCTAAAAAGGTCTTATTAATAAAAAACCCAGAGCCAGATACTGGTGTAAAAACTGAGAGATCAGAGGAATAGAATAAGCCACAGCCAACATCACCTTATCAACTCCTCTGCCTCCAGAGAGAGAGACTTTTTGTTTACTCACACCTTATATGCCTTTCTGTGCCTTGCCATCTTACTTCCTTTCTCCACCCAGCTTCATCACTTCCTCTTTCCACCCTGCTCTATCACTTCCTGTCAGTCTGTACCGACCTCTAGACCTCTATGGTTAACTAGCACTGGAATTAAAGGTGTGTGCCACTACGCCTGACTCTGTTCCTACTGTGGCCTTGAACTCACAGAGGTCTAGATGGATCTCTGCCTCCTGAATGCTAGGATTAAAGGTGTGTGCTACCACAGCCTGACCTCTATGTTTAATACAGTGGCTGGCCTTTTCCTCTCATCCCCAGGTAAGCTTTATTGGGGTGCACAAATAAAATATCACCACATCCTATACATTTGGTATGTTGCGCATTCATTTTCATTGAATTCTAAGAAGTCTTTAACTTCTTTATTTCTTTCTTGACCCATTTGTAACTCAGTAAAGAGTTACTCTTGTTGTTGTTCTTAAAATCCAGTTCTAATACATGGTAGTCAGTTAAGATACAGGGTGTTATTTCAATTTTTTGTATATGTTGATACATGCTTTGTGGCCAAGCATATGGTCAATTTTGAGAAGGTTTTATGTGGTCCTTAGCAGTAGGTATATTTTTTGTGTTTTGGTTAAATGTTCCTTGGTATCTGTTAGGTTCATTTGAGTCATAACATCTGTTCGTTTGGTTATATCTGTTTAGTTTCTGTCTGGGTGACCATACTCTTGGTGAGAGTGTGGTGTTAAGTCTCCCATTATTATTATGTGGTGTGATATGTATGACTTAAGCTTTATTAATGTTTCTTTTACAAATGTGTTACCCTTACATTTGGGGTACAGATGTTCAAAACTGATACATTATCTTTGTGGATTTTTCCTTTGATGAATATGAAATGCCCTTCTCCATCTCCTTTGGTTAATTTTAATTGAAATAGCTATGACACCTTGCTTGTTAGGTCCATTTGATTGGAAAACCTTTTCCCAACCTTTTACTCTGAGGTAATGTCTATCATTTAATGTTAAGTGGTGTTTCTTGTATACAGCAGAATGACGGATCCTGTTTTTGTATCCATTCTGTTAGCCTGTTTCTTTTTATTGGGGAATGAGTCCATAGATATTGAGGTATATTAATTACCAATGATTGTTAATTCCTGATATTTTGTTGGTAGTGGGTTTTTTCTTTGTGTGTGTGTGTGTGTGTGTGTGTGTGTGTGCGTTTCCCTTTTTTGGATTTTGCTGGTGTAAGATTATTGTCTGTGTTTTTGTGGTTTACAGTTAACTTCCTGGGGATAGATTTTCCCTTCTAGTACCTTCTGTAGGGCTGGGTTTATGGACAGATATTGTTTAAATTTGACTTTGTCATGGAATGTGTTGTTTTCTCTATCTATGATGATAGGCAGTTTTGCTGGGTACAGTAGTCTGGGCTGGCATCTGTGGTCTCTTATAGTCTCTGAGATGCCTCCAGTCCAGGCTCTTCTGGATTTTAGGGTCTCCGTTAAGAAGTTGGGTGTGATTCTAATAGGTCTGCCTTTGTGTGTCACTTGGCCTTTTTTTCCCTGGCGCTTTTAATATTCTTTCTATATTCTGTATGTTTAATGTTTTGATTATTATTTGGCAAGGGAATTTTCTTTTCTGATCCAATCTATATGGTGATCTGTAATCTTCTTATACTTTTATGGGCATATTCTTATTTAGGTTGGGAAAATGTTCTTCTTTGATTTTGTTAAATATATTCTCTGGGTTTTTTAGCTGGGTTTCTTCTCCTTCTTCTATTCCTATTATTCTTATGTTTGGTCTTTTCATAGTGGCCCAGATTTTCTGAGTGTTTCATGTTAGGAATTTCTGAGATTTCACATTTTCTTTGATGCATCTATTTGCTGCATTGTATCTAATGCCTGAGATTCTCTCTTCATTCCCTTGTAGTCTGTTGGAGATGCTGACATCTGTAGTTCCTGTTCACTTTCCAAGATATTCCTTTGTTGCTGAAAGTTTTCCTGGTCCCGCCTGGCTCCTGCAGTGTCATGGCCCTGCATTCTGTCAGCCACTCAGACCCAAGTAAGCACATAGAGGCTTATATTAATTAAAACTGCTCGGCCATTAGCTCAGGCCTACCACTGACTAGCTCTTACACTTAAACTCAGCTCATTTATGTTAATCTATATGTTGCCATGTTTTCTGTGGCTTTACCTGTGTGCCATTACATATTGCTCCCTGGACTGCGGGCTGGCATCTCCAACACAGCCTTCCTCTTCTCAGAATTCTCCTTGTCTGCTTATGCCACCTATACTTCCTGCCTAGCTACTGGCCAATCAGCTTTTTATTTATCAACCAATCAGAGCAACACATCCACAGCACACAGAACATCCCACAGCATCCCTTTTCCAAGATTCCCTCAGTTTGTGTTTTCTTTATTGCTTTTGTTTTCATTTTCAGGTCTTGAACAATTTCCTTCATCTTTTTTTTTTCTTGGCCTTCTTTTAGAGATTTATTGATTTCTACCATTTGTTTGTTTTTTTCCTCGATTTCTTTAAGCTATTTGTTTCATATCCTCTTTAAAGACCTCTATCATCTTTATAAAGTCATTTTAAGGTCATTTTTCTTGTGCTTCAGCTGTGTTTGACTGATCAGGTCTTGCTGTTGTAGGATGGCTGGATTCTGGTGATGCCATATTTCCCTTTCTGTTATTGGTTATGTTCTTACACTGGCATATTAGGCATGGATTTGGGGTGATTATAGATCTAGGTGTTGACACTTGCATTTGTCTTTGTTGGATGAGTGTTTTGTTCATTGGCTTCTTTCTTTTCTTTTGGACTAAATGACCAAGGGTTCTCATGACTAGAACGTCTTCAGGTCCAGTAGGGTGCCCCCTCTGGGGTTTTGGAGACGTGGTTCCCTAGATTTGACCTGGCCTCTGGTAAAACTGAAGTCTTCTCTCTGAATTGTAGACCATAATATGGAGTCCAGCATGGCAGTGAAGTCTGGGGTCACTAGATCTGTTCTGGTTTCTGGGGTCCCTAGATCTGGTTTGGCCTCCAATACAGTTGCCAGGGCTGGGTTGCCTAGATTAGGCCTGTGACCTAGTAAAGCTCAAGTCTGCTTCTGAAGTTGTAGACCTGGAGTCACTAGATCCAGCCTGACTTCTGGTAAAGTAGAAGTTTTCTTCCAAAGTTGTAGACCAGGATGTGGAGTGTACACATGCGTGTGTGTGTGTGTGTGTGTGTGTGTGTGTGTGTGTGTGTGTGTGTTTGTGTGCAGTCTGGGGTTATGCAGGCTTGAAAAGGTTTGGTGCACCATGGGTAATGTCTTACTTGAAGTTCCTAAGACCAGCCTGGTCTCTGGTAAAGCTACTGGAGCTGTGGACCCTAGTATGTAGCCCAGGGAAGGGGTGCTGATTTTCATTATTTTTAAGTTGTTGTCACTTTTATTAATGTTTGAAACAAAAGGAATCATTAAATTACTAAGATTGTGTACTACTTGCCCCCAATTATTAGTTTCCAGTCTAAAATTTCCTTTCTTTGACTTAAATTTTATAATTGATTTTTACTTATTACCTTTCCTAAAATCAACTATTATAGATATATAACATAAGTTTTGATGTTTTAGCTATCAATTCATGTCAAATTTTTTGTTTTTGGTTTTTTGAGACAGGGTTTCTCTGTGTAGCTTTGCGCCTTACTGGAACTCACTTGGTAGCCCAGGCTGGCCTGGAACTCACGGAGATCTCCCTGGCTCTTCCTCCCAAGTGCTGGGATTAAATGTGTGTGCCACCACTGCCCGGCTTTACTTTTTTCCATTTTATTTATTTATTTATTTATTTATTTATTTATTTATTTATTTATTTATTTTTGGTTTTTCTAGATAGGGTTTCTCTGTGTAGCTTTGTGCCTTTCCTGGAACTCGATTTGTAGACCAGGCTGGCCTCGAACTCACAGAGATCTGCCTGCCTCTGCCTCCCGAGTGCTGGGATTAAAGGCATGCACCACCACCACCCGGCTCACGTCAAAATATTTTTAAATTCTCAGTGAGATTTCTGTTATTAGAAAATGACAACACATTTTATGTACATTCTGGACTTTAATTTTTATTATTATCTGTCTGTAATTTAATTCATTTTTCAAAAGAGCATAAATCATTTGAAGTTTATTCAGCTGAATTTTATACCCCAAAATTTGTTCTAAAATTAATATTCCATATTTATTTGAAAATAAATTCTTCTTACACTGCATTTTATAATAAAAATGAATCATTGAAATATAAGTGTCATTTAGGTCCAGGCAATACAGCGTATATGCACTTCATCTATGTAATTACTGATGAAGGATGCTGAAACGTCCAATCACATTTGAGGATTTTTCGATTTCATCCCAGTACACTATCATTTTTTGTTCCAGTGGCCTGAAGCACTATTGTTACACGCTGTCTTAGTCTCATTTTCTATTAAAATGATAAAATCCCATGACAAAAACAATTTAAGGGAAAGGAACTTACTCTGGCACACAGTTCAATGGTAGCAGTGGAATCTGTCATGGCGGAAGTCAAGGTGGCCGCTCATTGCCGTATGACTACAATCTGTTGGGCTGCTGATCAGTTCTGTGTCTCCATTCATGTATTCAATGATCCTCCCTATGGAATGGTGCCACTGATAGTGGGTGGGTCTCCCATTTCTATTAATGTACTCAAAATAATCCCCACAGGCAGTTCCAGAGGCTCGTCTAGCAGAACTCATAGCTTGTCAAGTTGGAATGATGCTTATAGTATGATGCTCATGTACATCCCCCCTCTTTTTTTGTATTCTGGATATGTTCAACCTATGTACAATCATTATATATCAACCTTCTTATCTGAAGCAAAATTTAATTTGATGTTAATAAAGACACCCTAGCTTTCTTGCTGTGACAGTCTGCATGGCCCATTTTCCATGCTTTACTGCTACATCTCTTACCTAGATATTTAACCTATATGTCTTATGAGTATGTGTTTATCATTTAAAAATTTTTTCTTTTATTATTATTATTATATTTACATGGGCATTTTGTGTGTGTATGTATATGAATCATGTGTGTGCCCTTGGAGGCCAGAGGAGAATATTGGATCTCCTGGAACTGGAGTTATAGAATGTTGTTTGTCACCATGTGGGTGCTGGAAATGGAACCCAGGCTTCACAAAAAGCAACCAGTGTTGTTAGTTGCTGAGCCTTCTCCAACTCATTTTTTTAAATAATTAAAAATATTAATTTAAAATTTTTATATTTAGTATATTGGCTTTGTTCAGAAAATTAGATGTAATTATTTAGGGGTTTGTATTTACCTTTACCTTTTTTTCTGATTAATAATATTCTTACTGCTTTTTCTATCTTCTGTTCTTCACTCTTAGTTTCGTCTAAACAAATGTATAAATTTTAGTGGTAAATTAGCTTTAATTTTCTTATATTATTTTTATAACATATTTTGATATTATTTTTGCAATTTGATTTATATTTTTAATGCATTACAGCCTAATTTAATAATAAACACACTGACTTTCATATTGTCTACTTATTATTCCTAGTAGTGGTATTCCCCATGAATCTGAATTTATAAATGTTATCATTTTTCTTAAGTCTCAAGAACCTGAGAACTTGATATAATTTAGCCCTTCTGGGAAGGATGTTTTAGTGTTATATTTTCTGAAGTAAAATTATTGCACTCTTATTTTGGGTGTGTATTTCACTAAATACAGAATTTCCTGACACCTTTTACTTCATTCCACACTTTGGAGATGTCATTTCATTTATATCTAACCCACAGTTTAAAAATAAAACCTTTTTTATAATTTGTATCATATGTCATTTATATTATGTTCTTTGAAAGCAATGCATATCTTTGCTTTTTTATGATCTTCTTTTGCCTTGCATTAATAGTAGTTTGTTATGATCTGAGTGAGCGCGTTTTCTTTGTGTTCTGCATTATTTAGTACACCTGCTCTTTCTTTGCTCTCTGTTACTTCTAGGGAGGTGAGCTGGAGGGTTTGCCACACTCTCTCCTTCACTAGAATTTAAAATATATGTGATGGTGATCATTTGATATTGTTGCTTAGGTTACCAAATCAGTGTTTTTCCATTTGTTTTCATCTTTAGAGTAGATACAGACGATTCTGTCTTCAAGCTTGTTAACCCTTTCCTTTATAGCCTTCACCCTGGTATGTATTCTATTTAGTGAATTCTGATTTCAGATATGGTCACTGAACATAGGTTTTTACCTTGTTCTTTTTCTCCTAAGGAAGATAGCCTTAGGTTGTCTGTGTAGCGTGAATGAGTATTTGGCATATGTCTCTTGTCCAGCTTCACAATTTCTCATGATACTTAGTTAAACTCAGTACCAGTTGTTATGTGATGTGTTTAAATAGAAAACATATACTCTGTCTTATTTAAATTGTCTCCTTGCCTGTATATGTTATTGCTTTACTACTATTTTTATGCAGATGTAGATAAAAAGAATGATGATCAGTGCATCCATAATCTTGATTATCATGAAAAACAAGTGTGTGTGTTAGAATATACCCCAGAATTGAGAATGCTGTTAGATAATGAAGGGAACTTGAAGTTAACTGCCATGTTACTGTTTGTGATTGGCATTGATTCCCTTGACTCCGATTATTTCCCTAAGGTCCAATTTCAGAAGTTTGAATAAACTTCACATTAAAAGTAAATACACTTTCTCTTTGGGGTCATTCATATTTTCTATCACTAATCTTGAATTTTTAAGGCAGAATTTTCTCATTACTGTATGTATGGTAAGTATGCTCTACAAGTATACAATGTAAGCCTGCACTATATTCATAAATGTACTCTCCTTAATGCTGTGAGATGTTCTGTAAGACAAATGTGTTTCTAATAAAATACTGATTGGCCTGTGGCTAGGCAGGAAGTGTAGGCGGGACTAACAGAGAGAATAAAAAGAACAGGAAGGCAGAGGGAGTCTCTGCCAGTCGCCACCAGGACAAGCAGCTTGTAAAGATGCCGGTAAGCCACGAGCCATGTGGCAAGGTATAGATTTATAGAAATGGATTGATATAAGATATAAGGACAGTTAGCAAGAAGCCTGCCACGGCCATACAGTTTGTAAGCAATGTAAGTCTCTGTGTTTACTTGGTTGGGTCTGAGCAGCTGTGGGACTGGCAGGTAAAAGAGATTTATCCTGACCGTGGGCCAGACAGAAAAACTCTAGCCACACCTTAAACTATTTATTGCTTATGATGCCTTCTTACCTCTCTTGAGCCTACCTCTACATATTATAGATGGTTCACATGAATATATTCAGTATATATAATATATATTATATGTAACATAATCAGTAATAACCTTCTGCCTTTCTAACACACAGCCATAGAAATTATAAAAGTTTATTATAACAAATGTCCACAGTACATTAGATTTGAGACTTTAAACTCTGTATTACATCATTTCTATTTTTTTTCAGTTTTTCAAGAAAGGGTTTCTCTGTATAATAGTCTGGGCTGTCCTGTAACTCACTTTGTAGACTAGGCTGGCCTCAAAATCACTGAAATCCACCTGCCTCTGCCTCCCAAGTGCTGGGGATTAAAGGTGTGTGACACCATCGCCCGGCACATCATTTCTATTTTAATAAAAGTGTATAACTCCATAATAATATGATAGAACTTCAAACATTACAGCCTTGTGAATGTTTCTAAGACTGATATCTTCCAGTCATGCGTTTCCATAAATTTTTGTCTCCCTGACACCAATGTTCATACCTCAAAATTGCTCTGCTGTACTAGATTGTTTTCCCCGTACTTTATTAGCTTATGAATATTTAAGATAAACAACTTATAAGTAAATATTATTAATATCAGTTTTTTTAGTTTTAGTTGATATGGAAAATTGAAAACTTACAAAAACTTTCAAAAAGAGACCAATATAGTACTTTTGCTTGCATTGAGAATTGGATTCTACTCCTTTCGGGATCTGACTTGGTGATATTTGGTGTGGAGACATTCTGGTCCCTAAGAACAGGGAGTGAGAGATTTTGTAGCTTCTCCCAGGGTAACTCTTCAAAAGATTGACTTATTATTATTTTATGTGTATGGCTGTTTGCCTGCATGTAAGCAGGTGCACTACATTTACGTTCAGTGCCTCTAGAGTCCAGAAGATGGCATTTTCTCCTCTAGAACTGAAGTTGCAGATGGTTGTAGGATGCTGGGTTCCTCTGAAATAACAGAAAACAACCTGACCTGCTGACCCATCTTTCTAGACAACTTTCCAGAGTAAATTGAAACATTATTTTTCAATAGAATCTGATTAACCAGAAGTCATCTGTTGGAAGAAAATTAGCCATAAGTGCTTTTTAATTTCTATATCTTGTGAACAGATCGCTGCAGTTTTTTAGAAGAATTTCTTACAAGGGTTTTTTTTTTTAGTACATCAAATAGTCTTCAAATAATCTCCCTCTAGAGAAAACAGGTATACCCACCAATAGCTGCAACAAGTTTGAGTATCCTGAGTTTGGGGTTCTCTTCTTAAACACCACCAATCCTATGATTTAAAGTCCACCGAGACTTAGCAGATATATTTTAAGGTATTTGTAGGATTTCAAAGTCAGTAACAATATGTTATTGCTGTTGCTGCTGCCATTGTTGAGGATGATAATATTTCTAAGTTGAGTAATAATGTCATCTATTTCTGCAGCATGTGTGCTTGCTAAAATGGGTAAAGATTACATACATTAGAGTTTGCATGTGGATACTGAATTACTTACTAGAAAGTAAGGAAGCCAAAATTCAAGTTTAGATTTCAAATTATTCACAACTTTCATGACTATGGATGACCTATTATAACACAATAACAAGAAATGCAGTGACTTCTGCAAGGTTAATGCCCTGCTGTTGTAGCTGATACATCATGTTGTACTCAGATCCTTTGAAGACAGCAACTCTATGACCATTTAAGAGTTGAAAAGTAGTGGGTAAGTGGCTAGGCTATCATGCATGTCAGGTTTCTACACAATTAATTTTACTTCCATGATGACTAGGAACCCTCTTTCAAAAATCATTTTTAAAATATTTGCCCCAGCATGGAGTCTTTAGAATTATTCTACCACCTGTTACAAATATGTTTCTGAGAGTTGTTAATATTCATCTAAAATCATTGTGACTCTAATGTGAGTCCATTGACTACTATAGTGTAAAATCTTCTTAAAAGACTGACAGTCATCAAAGTCCTCCTAAACCAGATTCTGTGTGTTGAGTTCCACAGTACATTCTGAGGGAGTGTCAAATGGTCTTCAGAGGATAATGTTGATCCCACTGTATGACAATTTATTTTCATTTTACAGGTATTAGAGATAATGAATGTTTGAAACCATACAAGCTTCATGAGTGTCACATACTCTTTTCAAAATTCACGGATAATATAAACCTGTAAGAAAAATCCCGACAATGTGAATTGCAGGACTGGGGTGATAGCAACTTCTTGTCACTAGTAGGGTCTGGGGTATGAAACACTCTTCCAGCTCCATCATTTTTCTGCCCTTATACTAAGCTTAAAATCCATTTTGTCACTTTGAGATACACTAATTTATGTGGCTTAATCATCCGTTTCCAAATGCCCATGGTTATATTTTGGTACAGTATTTTTAGATCATCTGCTCTATAGATGGAATTCTAAATGATATTGGGGTTAGTAGATAAGTAAATGCAAGTAATCCAACAAATATTTTCAGTACCTGTGAATTTCCAAATGGCAAGAGGCATTCAAGTTTATTTATCTGCTGGCTTAGAGAATGAGAGGTAATTTTGAAAGATTCAGGTATGCTCAGTGCATCACAAAATATTTTGTGGGTGAAAATAACAGATAAAAGAAATTGAAAAGCTAAGATGACCATTTCTGTCTCTGATGATGGAAGGGGCCAGAGCCCATAGAGGCAGAAAAGATAGAGAAATGAATTCTCTTTGAAAGTCTCTATTAAGAACATTTTCCTGATGATATATTATGTTCATACAATTAGGGTGCATTTCTGACTTTTGACCTCCACAAACACAATATTTTATGTTTGTGTTTTTAGTCTACCGATGTATCCCATTTTATTACACCATGGGCAGAAAATTAATTCATCCTGCAATATACAAAACACAATATCTGCCTTCAGAATATTTATTTTGTCATAGGATTATACATAGAATTTACATATGATATACTATAACATAAATACAAATGATGATATAGTGTCTGCTTCCTGACACTATTGCCTACTGACTTTCAGAAACCATATTACAAACTCACAAATATGATAGCATATAATCCATAAAGATATGGTTTATTTAAATACCCTCTGCTAGCTGGAAACCTAGCACATGCTGGAGCATCAGTAGACCTCACTATTTTTTCCCTACCTTTAGGGAATAATAGTGCACTTTAAACTAATAGGAAAATCTGGTGAGACATTCTTAAAAATGTGGTTTACTAGACCACTCCAAAAGACAAACAAAGGCCATTTAATCAAGAATGATAAAGGATGTATTTCATGCATAATTATAAGGTGAAATGTTAAAGTTGATTATATATGAGAGATTACCTGGTAGTGAGAAGAGTCTGATATCTATCTACATATATATTTATATATAGATATAAATTTAAATTTGACCATTTTGAGTCATGAGAAGGAATTATGTAATATTGTAGTGTAGAATACTTTCAATATACACACAATGATCACATTTGCATAGAAATAAGAGCATCATGTCTACATGGTGGAATTAGAAACATGAGGAGTTATTAATCAGCTGCACTTGGGTCTGTAAAAGTAGTTAGAAACAGAATTCATCAAAACTTGTGACTTTGATTAATTTTCTATGAAGTTGGGAAAGAACTTTTAAGAAGCATAGTTGTCAGTTCATAAAGCTGATGGAAACATGCATTACCAATTAAAGGTAAATATCCTTTATTTAAAGCTTAAAAGTTGCTGGGCATGATTCTTAGCACTTATATGACTTAACTTGTATACTGAAATCATAAGAGATGAGAATAAATGTTTTATAATTTTTTTGTAAAACATTATGCTTTACACTAGTTTGTAGAACTAATGTTTTTTTTTGTTGCAACTTAATATTCCACAGAGTACACAGAGGCAGTAAATCATGAAGGCTATAGAATCTGTTAGTGGATTATCCATATTTGAAGTCAGGTAGTTTTGTGCTTTATTTTTATGCTAGAACTGTGAAAATTATCTGATTTAACATCAAAGAAGTCATTACGGATTTGAAAAAAAAGCCATGTTAGTTAAGCAATACAGATAGAAACCATAAATAAAAAGTCCTAGTGGCTATAAACTTTCATTGTCTTAGGAAAGTTTTGGTAGAAGTGTAATTGCTCTGAGTGGGTGGCTGCTGGAGTCAATTGGTCAACTGAACCCATCACAGGAAGTTTCCTTCCTGACAGAGGAGGCAGTGAGTAAATCTAATCAAAGCTTATGTCTTCTGCATCAACTTCTTCCCAAGAGCATCATGGGATCTGCTGTGAGACTTGTGCCATCTAATGCCCTAATTCCTCAGTGTGGAGCTCACATGCATTCAAAGTGCACAGGGGCCAATTGCAACATTTTGCAATCAGATGAAGGACTCTTTCTGTAGCTCCTGCATCATTCCTGATTGGCAGGGTGTGAAGTACATGCAGCTGGGAGAAATTTATGTATGCATATAATGGTTCTGTTTGGAAAGGACCATTGTATGCTATTGTGTTTCTCAAGGGTAACATTTATTGGTGACTTGTCTTAAATATTTTGCTTTTACCCTAGAGACCAGAAACTAAAGAAGTGTACATTCCTGTGGGAACACAGAAGAGTTGGGCATGAACTTTACATGTTTGTTCTAAAAGCAGAAAACTAAGTGATAAAACCAATGTGGTTTGAGTTTCTATGTTTAATTACCACCCCCTGTTTTATAATAATGTGCCTTTAGCTTTCCAAATGTCATTTCGTCTATAGCATTTCAAAGTAAGGATATTTTTCTTATAAATAAAAAAGTCCTCAAATATTAGGCGAAGTTTGTTATTGAATACCCTTTGACCAAGAAAAAGTTACTACTCATATTACCACATACAAATGTTTCTAAAATTAATCGTAGGTATTAGGCCAATGAGACTGAAAGAGCTTCAGCTTGATTGCATGCTATCAAAGATTAGATTGAAGACTTGTAAAAATAAAGAATTTTAGATTTTAAGTAGTATTTCTCTAAAATTGAATACAAGTTGATTCTAATGCGTTCAAGTTAAATCAAACTACTTTTTAAGGAAGGTCTTTTTAAAGCTTGTCATCAGCTGCAATGGAGCTAAAAGAAACAGGATGAAAATAACTCTTGCCATGATTTACAACTTGCCCATTAGTCTCTCAACAGGGTAAGCTGAACTTCTGTGTGCAAGCGAGCTTCAAGGCACCTGCCGTGGGCTAGCATTTAACAAATTTCCAAGGCCTGAGTGTTTAATATGAATGAAACATGTAAGACTGATGATCAGCGTAAATGATAGACATATATTAGCAAGAAAATACACACAAAAACAAACTTGACATTCCCACCTCTGCCCACCCACCTGTACCCTCTTCTACATTATTTTAAATGATTTTCTAATCATATATATTTGAAATACAATGAACCCTAAATGCAAGGTTCTAACAGCTAGTGAGATGAAAAGGAGGAAATTTATAAAGCATCTCTCTCTCTCTCTCTCTCTCTCTCTCTATATATATATATATATATGTTATTGTTTTGTTTTGTTATTAATATTAGCCTTAGGAATGTTAGGCTGAGTTGGCATAGAAAGCTTTATATTTCTAGAATGTAAGAAGGAATCTATAAGCTCGTGTTTCTTATTTAAATTTTTGCCTGGTTTTGAAAAGCAACGTT
>CABHPQ010162356.1:37500-45185 GCA_902168405.1 Peromyscus aztecus
TTTTAATAAGTCTAAAGCTAAAACTGAATGTCTTACTGTTAAAAAGAAATTGCACTGTTCCCAGACTGCTGAAAAAAAAATATTGTGATTTTTCCTTTAAATTGAATATAAAGGATAATCACCTTTGCAGTGTCAATAAAATATACATTTCCTAAATAAATAATGAGAAAGAATAGCATGATTACTCAAAATGAGTGGGACTAGTAAATATATGAATCCTGAATAAAGCCTTTCACCAGCAAATATATATGTTCAAAGCTGAGGGATTTATAATCTGTGGAACACGTAAGTATCCATTGTGCAAATTTAAATTAAAAAGCTCATTTGTAATTGGAGGATATTATTAAGTCTGTACACAGTGGGATAGACCTCCTAAGATTTTGAAAATAGAAATGGAATGGAAATTTGTATAGAAAAAAGATGATAATTGCTGTATTTAAAAGAATCTAGAACATTTTGAAAGTAAATAAAAAATTTTTATGTCTTGTTTATAATTGAGTCAGGTCACAACCTTTCTGAAAAGTACATGATATATGGTACTTATGCCCCAAACCTTCTTGATCTTTGGTTGGCTTGGTATTTTGACCTTGCCTCAGAACACAAAGCCTTCATGTTAACTGATGGAGGGGTCACTGAGCTAACAGCACTGTTCAGTGTTTTATTTTAACAGTTCAATAGTAAGGTGAAGGGAACTCTCCTGAGACAGCCTCTAATAGCTCTATTACATTTCTCAAAGACCTCTTAAGATAATTGTTTTCAGAATCATGATATGATCATTTTAGAACTTCTAGACTGAATATCTGTTTCATCTGGTTATGGTTCTGTTTCTATTATTTCACATTGTATTAATTTTCATTAAGTTCATTAGATTTAACAGCTCTTGCAAAGTTTATTTAAAATGCAGTCCTTGAGGATATACGTGAAATGTGTTCTTCTCTACTAATGATAACAAATTCTAATTTATAGTCCTCTCCTTACACAAGGGATGGTATAATTCTAACTAGAGTGATAGCTGTGCTACTCCAAATGGCTGACTGATTCTTCACATTTTGAAGTTATGTTATTTATTTAATCACATTCACTGAATGTAACGACATTTAATAATGTTTGACAGAAAATTTTATGGTATTATTAAAATAGACATGGTACTATTTACATCTCATTTAGATATTAAAATTAATTAAGAATTTTTTTTTGCTCTGCTGAGAATGAAACCCTAAGCTTTGTGTATGAGTTCACTTATACAAAATTCTTAACAAGCTATACAGCTAGTAGATAATTAAAGAATTAAGATCAGTTGTTACCTCATTTTGTGAGAGGGTAGAGAGTGACTTTCATGAGTACCAAAGAGTAGCTAAAGGGTGATTATAGTGCTGAGTAATTTCACATGGTAATTACACTGACTAGATATTTGTCAAAATGCATCAAATTCCACTTAAGTCCACTTAAGTGTATTTTAAAACCTATATAGACTCTACTTTGAGAAATTATGTACTAGTACAAGAATAATGGAATTTGATCCCCTTTTATTATAGAAAATATTATAAAATATTTAAAATGAAATTATGTTTCTGATTCTTTCTTTCTCTTCAGTATTTTTTGAGAAGTCTTGCTCTCTAGCCTAAGATGGTCTGAAGCTGATATCAATGCCTCAGTGCTCTCTCAGCCTCCTGAATGCCATTGAAGTAAACTTTTGATTCAACAGGGAACTTGTTCATTAAACAATTAAGCTGAATCAGGAGTATTTGGTATAATTTGTATAAACGAGTTAAACTAGAGAATAGATTTTATGAACTTTTCAAAAATATCACTAATGGAAAATAGAAGAACTGTTAGAAAAAGTTTAAAATGAAGTAAATATAGTACTTGTATTTTTAGCGATTGATCAGAAGAAAATAGTATCATTAAAGGATATTTTAGAATCACTTAAAACCACAAATTTTCAGATGCAGGTAGTTTAGAAATCCTAAGTAGAGCAAATATAATGAAACCAAAAAACCATTTACTCATATAATATTAAAACTTCATCATTTAACATTATATAATAGTAGAAATTCTAAAAATGAAAAACATTAGAAACTTATGTGCTACATACTATCCAAGTAGAATGACACCAAAACTCTGTGTAGAAATAACTAGCAATATAGAATTTTGAAATATGCTTTTACTTGCTCTGTAGCCTAAGATGGTCTCAAGCTGATTTCAATGGCTCATGCTCTCTCAGCCTCCTGAATGCCATGGAAGTGAGGCATTTTGATTCAATAGGAAACTTGTTCATTAAACCATTTATTAAGTATGAGATACATTTTAAAAACAATCCCTAATGTTCATAAACAGTCAGCACTAATTACAGAAATATTTAATGTTATAATCCATGGAGAAAAAAACAATCCCAAGAAGTATCTCTGTATCAAAAGAGAAGGGGAACAAAGATTAGTTAACATAACATGTGGAAAGAATTTCATGCATCTAACCTTCATAATCAAGCTAATATTAAAAGCATTTAAATCTGGTTATGGTGCACATGTCTTTTATTTTAGTGCTTAGGAGCTTGAGGCAAAAAGATCATGAATGGGAAGTTTGCCTCGGCTGAAATGTGAGAGAGAATGAAAGAAAGAGACAGAGATGAGGAGGTAGGTAGAGAGAGGAGAGAGAGAAAGAGAATGAAAAATCATTCACAGAAAGAAACATTTTAGAGTACATGCTCAACTTCTGCCTGCTGTAAAAATTACCATAAATTGGGAGACTTGTAAATTACAAAAGCTCCTAATATTTCTGTATTCTAGAAAGTTCTAGATCAAGACTCTGATAGATTATAGATCTGATTTATACACAATACTCTCTCGATGTATACTCATATAGTAGTAGTAAGTAGCTAACCCTTTCGAATTTATTTTCTTCAGAGGCTGATCCAAGTCCCAATCTTTGAACCAAAAGCCTCCTCTTCCCCAAAGCCCTGCTTCATTTTATTTCTCCCTGGGGCTTAGATTTCTATCAAATGAATAGGAGCACACACAGATTACAGATTCAGTTCATTGGAGAATGTGCTTATTTGGCGGAAATCAATGGACAACAGTGAAATGTAGAGCAATAACAAAAATTAAAATATTTTAAGAATCATGGATTGCTAGATGAAGGGATGCAGATGCATTAATTAGTTTAATTTCTATACTTTGTTGAGCATTTTGATTTTAGTTCCTGTTGTTCACTTGAGATAAGATATCATGTAGCCAAGACTGACTTTCAACTCATGATGTAAGTGGAGATAATTTTAACTCCTGATCCTTCTGCCTCTACCACTCAAATGTTGAGATTACAAAAATAAACCACCACATTTGGCATATTTTTAAATTATAATGATTACCACTAAAAGAACAAGAAAATGATTGCTTAACTCCCAAACTAATGTAGGCAAGCAATAATACTCCCCCCAAGAGCCACAGACTATCTTGTATCAGTATCAGCATGAGAAACTCCCTTTCCATCTGTTGGTGGGGGAGTCCAAGAGAGACTCCATGAACAATATATCCCATTGCTATTGCTCTTTGTTGCCTTCCAGAAGACAAAGGTATGTTTGTATTGCTGAAGACACCACACACTTTGTCATAGGACTTGACAGATTTGAGATGGAATTGAACTGAAATTCTCTTACCTGACATCTAGCTTTTGCAGTATTGGAAGGTGTTTTGCAAGCTGTAAATGGAGTAAAGCAATCAATAGTCCTACACAGCTGTGATGGCTATGAATCACAATGACCAACCTAGATGGGAGAAATTTCACAGTGCTCCACCCCAAAGTGAAGAGCTTAGGCAATTAGCAGATGCCAAAAGAGGGAGAACTAGTCTTTCCTTGGGATGAGCCTTGTAATTGCTTATACAGTACTGAACGGTCAGCCCCAGAAACATACACATGCACATGATATTTCAAATTGTTGATTTTTTTGTGTGTATATGCATCAGCAGTGGTTAGAGAAGACAAAGCCTTGGGAAGTTAAGAGGCAGAGGTTGAACATAGAAGGGGTAATAGAAATGAGAGGGGAGGAAGAAATGAAGTAATTATATTTTGAATGAATGTAACAGGTGGATAAGCTGCCAACTAACCAATCAAAAAAACAAAACTGTGGCAAATCTATGGTATTAAGTTATTAAACACAGTGGCTTAAAATAATCTATTTGGAGTCACAGTCAGCAATTCAGATTTTCAATTACAGACTAGATTGATGAACTGGAAAACAAACAAACCAACAAAACTACTTCTTACAGAAGAAGGTAACAATAAATCTTTTAAAAGAACCTGAAAATAAAGAAGAAAAGAAAAAATAAACATTAAAAAAATGATTGCAGCAATATTAGGACTGGGGAAAACGTGTTTGTGGCTTGAAAACATTATTAAGTTCTTAGTTAAGAAATAACTCATCAATAGCTAAGTAATTCATGCCTAAAAACACAACTCATTGAAGAATAGTAAACTCTCAGTGCTGATACTATTACATATATACAATATATATTGAGGGCAAAAGCTAAAATACTTAAATAAAAGTGACAAATTTGCCATCAAAGCTTAGAACTTTTTTATTAGTGTCAGTAGATCAAAACTCAGTATTAGCATAGGATACAATTCTTGAAAACTGTAAATTCAAGATAATTAATATTGTCCAATTATTCCCAAAGCTTAATTATAAACTATTACATAAAATGAGCGTCAACAAAAATCAATTGATTTGTACTATACAGACAACTTCGATGACCACAATATAAGTGGTTAATATTTAACTTAAATATAAAATCTAAGGATTCATGTAGTTAAAAATAGTCTCTAAATTTATGTGGAAAAATTGAATTCTAACTAAAGATACAAAGAAGTTAATTGTATAAACAGTACATGTAAAGCTTTCATAATAAAAGCTAAAGAATGTTCTCAGAGAAATATGTCTCTAAGTAATTACATAATGGAAGAAAGTACATAGAAAATTTTATTAATAAATTTAGAAATATGTGGACAGCAAGATGTCTCAGCAGGCAAAGGTATTTGCAACCAATCTTATCTACCTGTGTTCAGTCTTCAAAACCCACATGAGAGAACTGTCTCCTGAGCTTGGTGACGCTCACATGCCCACACACAGAAAACAAACAAACAAGTAAATAGATAACATTTTAAAATATTTAAAAAGCCAAAACACTAGTAATTCTGACTTCTCAGAACTCTTTTTAATCGAAACTTAATGTAATACATTCTGATCACAGTTATCGCCCCCTCGGCATCCTGTCCCAGATCCTTCCTGACTCCATACTCACCTTATTCCACACCTTTCTCTCTCTCTTTACAAAACAGACAGACAAATAAAAAAGCAAACAGACCATAATTTAAAAATAAAACATGAGAAAACACAAGAAACACATACACCGAGATACACAGGAGTCTTTTTTTAAAAATATGGCCATTTTAATCTTTTTTATGACTGCTAAAGTGCATTGTGATCAGCATGATCCAAACTCACATCAGTTGTTTTGCTTACTATTATAAATGCAAGCGTGCTAATGATCATTTTCATCCCCACATTCCCAGATACAGTTTTCATGTATAAGAGGCCAATTTATCTAACTTGATTTAACACCATTGGTTGGTCAGTTCCTGAGTTCACATTTTAAATAACTACAGTGTTTATTCTTACACAACTACCTTACCCACCTAGGTCTTCAAAAGTGTCTTTTAGATTTTATATAAAGCTTATATCAATTTCATTGTTAGTTTTTATTTAAGATTTTATGAATTGTAGATTAATCTATGGATACTTCATAGGTTTTAATATGGAGTTTTCATCATATGTAAAAATTGTTAGCAATTTTGTTAGTAACTACCATTTGTTACACTTTTTAATTGATTGGTTTACACTGACGCAGTCTTTTGTGCATAAATTTTATCTTGAAGAAACACTGAGAATCTTTGGTCAATTCATATAATTTGCTTTTTTCTCATATCATTTTCAAACGCAAGGGATCTTTCTTTTAATTCTGGACTATTAAATTTTGACTCAGTCTTGAACACAAAGTATGCCCATGAGCTTCCTTTACCTTTTTAAGAACATTCACCAACCAAGATGACACTTGGAGTTATATTTCTAATTTTAAAGAATACTCACATATAGCTAGGTTGCTAAGAGTTTTACTAGAAAAGAATGCTGAATTTCACTACTGAATGTCTTTCTTCATAATTTTTCATCTTTTGAAAATATATAGAAGCACAGTAGTAGTTTTTAAATATTAAAAATAACATTTCCTATTGTGAAATTAGTTTGAACTTTGCCATAAATTAATTAGCTTTATAATTAACTAATATTTCAGTGTTAAATATTTATATTTTGAGAAATGCTATCTCTCCAGATGAGTCGAGCTTTATCTTCTTAATCCTGTGGCCATATTGAGAAATGAAGAGCTCTCAAAGGAAAATTCTGAAAGATAAATCTTACAAAGTGAAGAAAATATTAATGAATTAGTATAGACTACAGTGGCCTTTAATTTCCTCTGTAAATGTCTTATGTTGCTTCTTAAATGCACAATTATGACTTTCTCTGCTCTACTCCAACTACAATGTAATATAATAATTTAGAAGCCAAGGGTGCGAAATTGAAAATAGAGAAGAAATGCCACTTTTATGTGGAGCTGAATAAGAAGACAATGAGTTAATAACTACCACTTACTGGAAAATCAACTGCCTTTTGATTTTTTTGTTAGATAAATACTGACAGAAAGCAATGGCACAGTAATAAAGTATCAAAGAGAAGCAAAATTCCTACCAACCGTTCTGCTTTTGAACAGGACAACGCGGGTACAAGAAATGTTTTCATGGAAGTGGCAGACTCTTTCATTTTATTTTATTTATTTTTATTTGCTTTGTTTTATTAATTTTGTTTATTGCCCCACTGGATATATGTATATATACTCATAGATGGGGCACTAATGCTGGGCCATAGGTCATAAGGTTGGCTTGAACTGACTTGTGTTAACAGGTAATAATTATATATGAGGAAATGTACTTATTAGTAGTTTTGAGAACTTTCTTCGAAAGTTAGAAGGGGCGAACATTTTAATCTTCATACTTCCCATAGCTGCTTTACATCCTAAGAAAATATTAAAGAAAAACCCACAGATCTGCACGTGTACATTTAGATGTGAGACTCAATGACTCTACCTCAGAGATAAGTCTTTCTCCTGTTGTTTGGGACCAGAACTTGATGGTAACCTATTTTCACTGCAAGGATGATATTTTCTGTGGAGGGTTGTAACTGTGAAGTCCGTTTTGAAAACTTGTTCTAATAACTAAGTCTCTGCTCCATGGGAGGCGCTGGCAGTGTGATGCATTGTACTTGCGCCTTTCTACATATCTACAGTTTTTGTTATGGAAACTTACAAAATCCTCTTTTTAGTACTTTTTTATTGAGAAGATGTTTTGTTTTTTTCATACGATGTTTCCTGATTATGGATCCTCCTTCCCCAACCCTTCATGGATGCTCCCGCTTCCCTGTTCACCACAACTGACACCATTTAAAGCTGTTATCTATAGTCACCTCACTGCTCAGTAACACAAAGTACTTTTCACTCCTATGGAACAGTAACTTAGTATTCATTGATTAATCTTTCTGCTGTAATTTAGTATCTATTGATTAATTGATTAATGTTTCTGTTTCC